>JAVHNF010076381.1:0-33959 GCA_034783455.1 Micropsitta finschii | reverse complement strand
CAGAGGTTCAGAAAACAGCATGAGCCATTCCACGCAAGTAACAGAGTGGATCATTCCTACAGTATGATACTTGTATTGCTGTAGTACTTGGGAGTCTAGTCAGGGACCAGGATCCTGCTGCTGTGGATGCTTTACAGGCACAGCAAAAGCTGTTTTGCCAAAGGAAGAACATGTCTTTCTCAGGCTGCAATTCATCAAAGCCTGGCCATGTTCCAAAACCTGGCTCTGAAAATAGTGCTTCCTTATTTAACTTCCTTATTCCTTGTGTGTGTCCAGGCCATATCTGCCTAGTTCACCGCAGCAAATCAGATTTCATTTCTGTTTTATCAATAGAGGAGGCTTCTGGATTTAATTCTAAATTCAGCCTGATCCTTCCCATTCTTCTCTGCCACTTTTGTTTGTTCACTTAACCTGAAATGTTCCCAGGTCAGAGACTGTGCTTTGCATTTTCCTTTAAAGGAATTCGCATGGACACAAGGAGTAACAGCACAGAGAACAGTCTGCTGTTTTTATAGGGACAGACTTGTGGGGGTGTAGCTGAAGGTGTGGGTTGAAACTGTGATGGCAGAATGGCCTCTGCTCAGCCATGTAGAGCCTAGAGACGATGCTGTCCCTTCTGTGTGAAACAGAAAATGCAGGTGTTGGATTTGTTTGGCAAGGACAGAGATCATGGTACGTTTGATGTTCTTTTCTGTGCCTGGATCTATCATACTGAGCAGCTGGAGGCTGTTACTTAACCCTGCATGAGCTTGGTGATAAAGAGTGCATAAACCAACCTTCTCCAGAAGGTGTCAGTGCCAAGAACAACAGCAAACCACAGCAGAGTACAAAAGAGGCCATGCATCCAATGCCAAGAACTGCTGCATTGGGTGGCTGAGACCAGCAGATTCCAGATGAGCTCTCGATGGCTGGTTTGCATTTTGATGGGTCTCTAATGGGGAAATCTGGACTGAAGGCTGGGTTATGATTTTCCTTACTGAAGGTTTGGTGTGGTGGTAGTATGCTGGCTTTGAAAAGCTGCTAAAGCAAAGGCCACTTGTTCTTTCTCAGCACTTAAAAACTCAGGTGTCTTAAGCAGACTTCTAAATCTCAGCTGGCTCAGGCTAGGCCAAGCAGTAATCCTGCTTGAAACTGGTGGTAACTTACTTAGGTTAAAAGTTGTCGTTTCAGTCACTTTTGAGAGTCCCTATTACTGTGATTTCATCCCTTCCTTGATCCTTTGTTTCTAAAGGTGTCCCTGAGTAAGGATATTTGGGAAGAAAACATGCCTTGTGAGACAGTGTTCAGGGCTTTTCAGGGCTTCATTCAAACTAGTATTTGTTCTCTGACCTCCAATCCGTTTCCATGCAGTGGAATGGTGCTAAGCTGCAAAGTCCTCTGCTGCTGAGCCTCTGGGTATCTGTGTGAGCTGTGCCATTGCTGCAGGCAGAGAGGCACTAATGAAAGATGTGCTGCATTTGGCAAGGATCTTGATATCAAGTACTTGTCCCTCTGAGGCACTCCTGCTATGAAGGAAGCAGGCATAGATATTGATGTGGACAGCAGGAGAATGTATCTGAGGTGGAAGCTTTACAGAGGAAGCAATTCCTGACTGTGGCTGCCTGAAAGGGGTTGCCTGAACTCTCTCAGATAGAGCTGTGTATGAATAATTGATTTTTCAGGTCAGTAGGTGGATCAAAGCAGTTGAGCAGTGGTGGTAGGAGAAGCAGGAAATCACAGTGGAATGTGGCTTCCCTCGGAATGAAGCAGTGAAGCATTTTTGCCATGTAAATCACAGCAATATGCAGATGTTTTCAGCTGGTTCTGTTGTCACCGTTTGGGTTTGTACAGGGCACAGATGCTGTGGAAGAGGTTTATAAACATCTGCTGCTTTGAGTACCCATCCCAGTTGTGAAGCTTTGTGAGGACACTGTAGCTTTGAAACACACATCATCAGACAGTGGAAACTGTCAGTTCTATGTTGCAGCTTTCCTGGTTATGTGGAAAGGGTTTTCCTCCTTACAGGCCTAAATTCTACAGTTTTCCTTTAGCATCTTCACTTAAATGAAGCTGGAACAATAAAGAGGACTTTTGGGTTTGGTAGTTTTTCTAACACATCATTTCTGTGTTGGGGTATGTGTGAGGCATGAATAAGTATCTATTTGGAACTGGAGCTTATCGCTATGGGGATGTGTTATTGTATCATATGAGTAATATTAAAGCAGTTCTACAAGAAATTGTGTTTATAAAGCATAACTTTGTACTTCTGGCATATTAAATACTCAGTTTCAGGCGGTTATCACAGTAACTAATGCAATCTGCTATTTCTGTCAAACAGTTAAATTAAGACAAACTTCTGCTTATGACGGAGTTGGTTTTTACCTCTGCCATAATGAAATAGCAGCATTATGAAATAGCTCTTGATATACTAAAGCAGAAGGGTTATGTTTTGTTTCATGCCCTTGTTGCAGCTGGAAAGACATAGTTAACAAAGTGAATGCCCAGATGGATGAACAACAAGCGCACAATTACCCCAAGAGCCTTCATTTTGAGCTCAAGCCTAGACAAGAGATGCAGAAAGGCAGCTCACAGCCACCCGAGCAGAAGAGAGGGGAAGAGCATCAGATAGCTGATGAGGAAGGCCAGAAGGAAAGGACAGATGATGAGGAGCTCGAAATGGGTATGGAACATTAACACTAACCCTGTGCTGTTCAGTACTAACTTACTGCTAACCAAGGTGGGTAGTCTGGGTTATGTATGTCTATGAGTGGAAGAGGGAAGCTGCAAATTTCCTTGGGAAGCAAACAAAGACATCAGCAATGGATTACAGTAAGCCAGGGAGGCAGGGGGAGAGCTAAAATGGGCTTTGAGCAGAGGCATCCAGTCTAAGACTCTGTGCAGAGATGCTCTGCTGTGCTCAAGGGGCCAGGGTACAGTGTGAACGCTTTGTAAACAGATTTCTTTGCTGCAAACAGACTCTACCATCAATTTCTCTTGCACATGTGGAAATAACCTGTAAGATCTGGAAGTCAGCTAGTTCCCTTTGTCAAAAAGACACTGAAATGTAGATGTGACTAATGCTACTTCTGCGTGTTGCTAGGCTGAGGGGGAATGACTAAGTGCATGGCTTTTCATGTAGCTAACATTTTGCTGCAGTCCTGAAGGCAGTGAGACAGGGAAGCTGGGAGCTGAGACTCCTCTGAGGATCTCATTTGAAATGCTGACTTGCATCCTATTAAACATTATAATGATGATCTCAGCCTGCTTTCTTGACAGTAAATTTCTAGCTCTGGATTTGGACCCACTGGCTCAGTTCACTCTGTGCAGTGAATTCCTCCGCTCCAGAACAGTGACACTTAGGTGACAGCTATGGTGTGTACAGATGCCTGTTTGGAGAGGAGGTTGTGTATCCCCATGCTTTCCCACAGCTGTGTTTAGTTGCTATTTAATGTTTTCCTGACCTGATTTTCGACAGGCCCCTTTAAAAGAACAGAACTAATTGGTTCACATCAAAGTGAATTCTACCCTGAAAAGAAAAGGCTTCATGGAAGGTATAAGGGAGGGTGAGGACCCATAGCCCTTGAACTCTGGATCCTAATTGGTATGAAGAACTACAGTAATGGCTCAAATGCCCTGGTTGTGCTGCTGTCCCCTTGGAACACTGCTGTCACACAGGCTTCTTTGATGCTGCAGGGAGAAGCACACAGTCTGTGGTGGCAGGCATATGAGTACCAGAGCTGGACATGTATTATGAAGTTATAGGCAGGCTTCAACGTGTGCTTATGCCCCAGCCTTAGGGACAAGGAAGCAGCTTTAGCAGCTGTAGCAAGCAAATCTCTACTTGGCATAGAGTTATACAGCTGTTCCCAACAGTGGGAATCCTGACTGGTGACACTGGCTTTTGAGAGAGTACACTGGTAACTGTCCCTTTTCCTTGCAGATGCAGGAGTGATTGAGAGGGAGGAGAATTTGCATTCTCAGAAAGAGACTGTTGTCCAGGAACCAATGGTGAGTAACGCTGTCATATGGATGCAGCCCTAGCTTGGAATAAGAATCCAGTTATCTCATTTAACTTGATGCTTTCCATAACAAACCAAACTCCTTGGCTCTGGAGGGATTCAGAAGGATAATGAAGACTTGGGGAGGGGGGTTGTTTTTAGAACCACTAACATGCTTGAGGAGAGGTGTGACTGAAGTGTTACCAGCCAGCACTTCCTGCTTGCTGGGGAAGGCAGCAAACCTTTTGTCTCTGGGGGGGGTATGCATTTACAAGAGGCCTTTCTTGTCCAGATGCCAGATGATGCTGCAGATCCTGCCCAGGATCCCAATAACCAAGGTGAGGATGAGTTTGAGGAAGCTGAGCTGGAGAGACCTGACTTTGAAGAGAAGGTGGGAGGTTTGGAGAAGCTCAAGGAGCCCAGCATGAAAGAAGAGTCTAAGGAGAAGCCACCGAAGGTGACCGACACGAAGGCAACCAGCAGGGGCCAGGGAGAGATCCCAGCTATGAATGGGGGGAGGCAGAGAGCTTAAGGACCCAAAGGAAAACATCATGTTCCTGAATGGATCCACAATCCCACTGCAAGGATATGGCAGGCAAGAGAAACCTCTTTCTGAGTGAGAATCAGTGAGTTGCTCAGTGCCAGAACTTGTTCTGGCCCTGCCATCTCTGCTTGTTGGAGTCAACCATCGCACTTGCAGCGTGGCTGGAGAGACATTGGAGATGGCTCACTCCATGGCTGTTACCTCAGAGGTGCTGGGTCTCTTCAAGCACTTGAGAGACCAAAACCAGAGACAATACCATGGCCCTAAGCTCAGGGTCTGGTCAATGCAGCCGCTGCTCTTCCTGGGGTGCGTGTGCAGCAGTGATAATGTGAGAGCTCTGCCTCTTTGGTTGCCTGCTTGCAGAGGGAATCCATTTATTCTGCTAAGTGCTGCTTGGTGTCTGAACCCAGCCTCTGCATCAGGGAGATGTTAGCTTGTTTTGACAAGCAGATGAGTGTTGCTTGTTTTTAAAAGGAGTGTTTTATCTGTCAGGCTCTAAAATCATGATTACTAGTGAGGTTTAAAAAGAACAAAAAGGCATGTGGACCAATGAAATCAAACAAGAGGGAGATGCTGGCACCAGCTGAGCAGCACTGCTTGAAAATTAGTGAAAATGGGGAAAGAATTAGTGACATAAATACCTGACTTTCAAATAGGGCTGTGCTGTGATCCCTAAAGCTCTGCCCTAAATGACTTGTGTATTGCCTGCAGTCCTGGGGCCTGTTGGAACAGCAGCATGTGCAGGGGCCCTGGGACCCTCTCTCCACAAAGGAAGAAGCCGGGCAGTTGCTGCCAGGATGTGCATAGAGAAACTGGATGGAGAAAGTACAGATGGAGTTTGGCTGCCTCATTGTCTCTGCTGTCCCCTGATTCCTGATCTGTTTCCCAGTGTTCCAGACCTGGGGCTCTAATGCAAGAGGGCTGTATCCCTGGCAGGAGGTGGGAGTGGGCTGGGGCACTGTCAGCAGTGTCTGATTTCCTGTCTTTTCCAGGATGCTGGCAGACCTGCCAAGCCCAGGGAGGACCCAATGGATGACTATCAAGAAGATCAGGAGCAAGAAATTGTACGACACCAAGGTTCTTCCTCTTTCCCTCTCTGGTGTGATTGTTACCTTTCGTATGTTGGTAGCCAGGAGCTGAGCAGGACTCAGCTTTTAGGAAACCAGATGTGAGCACTGACTTCAGGTTTGTCTCTGCTCAGTGAAGGGGATCTCCAGAACAAACCTGGACCCATTTAGCTCTGCTCCCTTTATTGAGCAAAGGTATTTGTGGCAGAAGAAAGTGATGTCCCACTCCTGAGGCAAACAACCATGGGAGGTGGTGTGCAGGTTAGGCCACAGATGTCAGATAGCAACTGCTCCTTCTGTTTGACTCAAAACCAGGTATTGTTGCTGTGTCTCAAAGCTCCAGGACTACTGTAGCCAGTGTCAAGTTGACAGCCCTCTAGGAGAAAGACTGGAGGCCGCCAAGGGTTGAGAGCATAAGTACTAGAGAAGATCACCCTGGTGCCTTCTGTGCAATAAGGGATGGAGCTCTGCCCATGCCCCTAGTGTGTCTTGGCTAAGTGGCTTGCCGATGACACCTAAAGGTCCCTGGCAGAGATGGACCTGGTTTTCTTCCTTATTCTTCCCTGTTTTCCTTCATTTCCCAAACTGAGCTGTGTAGTAGATCAGCTACACTCAGAAGCAGCAGTGTGCTGCTTAGGGTCTCCTTTTCCAGCCCTTGCTGATCTTTCTTTCCTGGCTGTTTGTCTGCATACAGGAGGATCATGGAGGTGAGGTGGATGACAATGATGACCTGGAACTTGTCCAAGACCAAAAGGACCGGGCAAACATACAGGGAGCTGATGGCAGAAGGGATGACTACTACTGAAAGATGCTAAAGGAAAGTGGAATAAGCTGGGAATGAGGGGTCAGGAACTCCTCCTGGGAACTGGCTTCTGTATTAAACACTGCCCAGATCAGACAGATGCAGGAGGAGGTAACGGTCTTCACAGGCACTGAGCAGGGTGCTTGCAGATGTGCATCACACCTGCATATGGGGGGCCATTGCTGCCTCTCCGAACAACAGCATGGAAGTGCTCTCAGACTGTAGGGATGGGTTTTATCCTGCTGCTTTTCTTAGAAGCACTTTTTGATTTGTTGTGTTCTTCACCCTCTCGTTTTCCCTCTCCCCTCCGAAGCTGGAGAGTTTTTCTTATGTTTTTTAACCCCCTGGGCAGCAGAGGGGAGCCTGAACTGGTCCCTGGACTTACTCGACTGATTGCTAATACAAAGGAATCTGTCTTCATAACATAATTTGCTCAGTAGTGTTTCTTTAAAACATCCTTTGCTCCCCTCAGAGTAAGGTGGAGAGGAAGTTAGCTTGCTTTTTGTCTGGAGTAATGCAAGGGTGATAACTAACCATGAGCACCAACAAAAATGACCACGTGCCAGCCTGTGTGTCCCCGTGTGTGTGCATGTGTGTATATGAATGACCGGATCCTCTTCCTGGTGCAGAGATGCTTCCCAGTGACTTGGAGTAGAACCCTGTAGAGTTCTTCCTTTGGCTTTGAGCTGTCACTGTCCTGCTGGGCTGCTTCAAGTCCTCAAATGGAAGCAGCAGGATGGGAGCAGACATCCATTTCTGTGATGAGTATGCTTCAACCTTACTGCTATTTATGGTGGAGCTGCAGCATCCCAGCAGAGCTGTCCCTGCTCAGGCTATCAGCAGAGTGTATCAGAACATATCCAGCCTGCTTCTGCCTCTCAGACCCATAACCTCCTCCATCCTTATGCTACTGACATACACTCAACTTTTGGTACCTCCCTAAGTTGTTAGCATCAAGCAAGCATGAGATGCTTGCTAAGGATTGAATTTGGTGCACAGGAGGGGGAAAAAAATAAAGAAGGGTGTTCATGGTAGTATGGAGGAATATCTGGAGCCCAACTAATGCAATTCCATCCTGTTCAGCTTCTTTCCAGTCTCCCAACATTTGTCAGGGAGCTAAGATAAATCTTGTTCCTTCTGGACAGGTCTGGCTTTTAATCAGGGTATTTCTGGTGTTCTGTTAATTCAGTAGATTGAAATCTGCAGTACTTAGACTCCAAGGCAAATCTTGCCTGACCTCAGATAGAAAGAAGAAAAGGAGGAATGAGTCAGCTGGAGTCCCTGGCATTTAAAGTGGAGGCAGCTAAACAGAGAATGATATCTCAAAGCCTGGACCGGTTTAGTCATATGAACAGGGCAAAGCTGTCACATCTCCCACCTTGTGCAAGACCCGTGCAGCTGAGCTGCCTCCTCCTTACTCATCACCATGACCCCGCTTGTGGTTGAAATGTGACCTGATGAAGAACCAGGGGAGAGCTCTTTGTTCTCTGTCTGAATTAGTTATGCTTTTTTGAATCCCTTGCTTTGAGCATATTTTGTAAGCGCGTTTAGACACTTGGGAGAACAGTATCTCCCAATAAGCTGGTGTTTATTCACTCAGACAGTAATGATTATCTTTCTTCCACTGGTTCTAATGGAGCTTGAAGTTAACATGTCATAGGGTGTTTTGGTTCTTTGTTTTTACTCTGCTTGTGTTTCCTACCAATACAACGAGCTCTGGCCCGAATAAGCAAAGGTGCCAGGGGCAAGCAGCAGCCAGAGGCTATTCCAGTGAGTTTAGGAAAAAGTCTGCTAGCCAACTGCCATAGCTGCTCATGTAGCCCACTAAGGAGCTCACTGCAAAACTGTAATGGGTTTAAGATACCCAAAGTGACTTGAAATGGTTAATGCTGCGTTAGTGCTTTCTATTGCCAACCTTGCTGTATGATGCAATCCATCTCGGCCTTCACTGTCTGCTATAAATAGCACATTCGGGATGGATCAGCTGGAGTTGCAGTTAACATTTTGGATGCAGCCTGATCAAAAATGCCTCCAGTTCTCAGCTGTGCTGGCAAGATGCTGTTGTTTCACAGCTCAGTGCAGGATCAATGACCAACAGTCTGTGGCATGAGCTTCAAACCTGCCTGCCCAAACTGCTCCAGTGGGATATGTGGTACAGCTCTTGGTCTGCTGAACTTCATTCACTCCTCTTTCATGCTTATCTTAGCCTTTGAGTGTCAGAGTACATAAGTTCAGACCTTACTGGAAATGAATCAAGGGCTGGAAATAGAACTCCAGTGGGGGGTGAGACTGTGTGCTGACTCAGAGAGGCTGCAGGAGCTAGCTAAATTAGGAGGCAAATGCTCTGCTTTTGCATGTCTAGGATGAGTAATCCTCAAAGTTATGACTTGGAGGGAACTGTAGCAACTCGGCCCTGAATGTAAAGCTGCCTGCTAGGAGAATGCTTTAGCAACCATATGTCGTGTGCTGCCCTTAGCTGAGAGCTGAGCATCTCTCCTCTAGGGAGTCTTTGCCCTGGATGTATCCAAGACTAAACTTAGCATGGTGTTGCGTAAATGGTAAGCTGTGGGTGGTCAATGCTTCCTTATCTGGCCTATAGCAAGTTGCCCCCATTTTAATACTCGTTCGTGGTTTCCTCTAACAGGAGATGAAACAAGAGACAATAAACCCAGTGGAGGAGAACCAGGAAAAAGCAGAAAACCCATGGTGCTGGCTCTGCAGTATGGGCTGTTACTGAGTTTGATACGCTGCCTCAAGCGTTTGATACGCTGTTCACTGCTTAAAGCAAATAATAGTGGTTTTCCTGAGCAGTGAACTATTGAAGCAATGTATGTGAGAAAGTCCAGGCCGAGTTTTATTGCAGGCTGGGGCGCTGGAGAAGGTCTTAGAAAACAGCTTGATTACAAAGAGAGCAAACAGTGAGACAAAGTACTCTCTGAAGCCAGTGCTGGCAGACTGACCCAGCTAAAGCATGTGTTTCTGCTTGTCTCTTGCATAAATAATTGTCTTGTGCATAAATAATTGTCTTTTGCTTAGAGAGAAGGCCAGAGGACACAGGGTAAGTTAACCTGTAGTGGTGTTACAAAGGTTGTGATGGGTTGCTCTTTACTTTCCTTTGGGTTCCAGCAAGATGCTATAGCTGAGGGTTCTGCACAAAGGGTTCACATGATGTCAAAGTATGAAGTGATTTGGCCACATCTTCAGCTGGATAATTAGAATTAATAAATAGTACATGCTGTGCCCTCACAAATAAAGGCACAGATGAGGAAAACATATGCCCGTTGATTAGTTGTCTAAGGAAGCCTACTTCTCTGTAATCCACTTCTTGGAAGCCTGTTTAGGATTATTAAGCCTATTCACTTACATGGCATTTTTTAGGGGTTAAAATGTGACAATCTGATAGGAGTTTAAAGAGATGTTTTTCTCTAAGACATCTGAAAATAGATGGAGGACAAAATGCCCTGAACCTGTGTGAACTCTCTGCATATCCCCTGGAGTGAGCTGTTCTTCTGAGCTCTGTGCTACTTCACTGTTAGAGAATATCACTGTCCATGGAAAAGATGAGTTAGGTGTAAGTATCCCTGACCAGAGGTTGGGGTGTTTACTGTTCTACTCAACAACAAACCTGCTCCAGCCTGTAACCAGAGAACCAGTTATTCTGACCATATGTGAATAGCTAAATGGAAGTGAGTGCACAGGTATCCTACTGTCTTGCAGTCAGAGGTTCAGGGTGTGAACCCAAAGGGAACAATGTGATTATTCCAATTCCCGGTAGTCTTGGTATTCTGGGAAAGAGGAGGCTCTCACAGCTTTCCATGAAAGGAGGTAGCTCTGGTTAACTTGTTTTTGCCTCTTCTGCAACTTCAAATGCAAGTTTGGAATGAAGTCCAGAGCCAAGTGATGTGGCACGTGCCATCAGGTGCCTTCTTTCACTGCTATGCCAACCATTTTCCTTTCCTGTACTAAACGTCAGACCCTGCTGGTGGATCTCTGAAAAGAACTCAAAGCAAATCCTAAGCAGCATCAGAGGCTGGTGTCAGATCTTGTCCCTGATCACTGAAGCAAAGTTGCTCTGGAGTGCAACTTGCTCTTGGTAGAACTGCACAAGGTTCAAGGGTGGAAACTTGCTTGGTTTGGCTCCATCCATCTCCTCAACGCCCACAGGTTTCTTGGGAAGGGCTATCACATCTTCAGTTTTGCATCCTGGCTGAAACTCCCACAGGTAAGTTTACCTCAGCCACCAAGAAGTGCCTTCAGCAGCACAGCACCTCCTGTTGTGTGATAACCCAGTGTTTTCCAAGGAGAGCAGCCATTACTACAGCTTCAGCGTCCTTTTCTATGCTGATCCTGGTTTTTCTTTGATTCCTATTGATGCCTTCTAGTATCAAGAGATTTCTAGCAACTTTATACAGGCAAATAGACAGCCTCCTCCCCAACACTATATCTGGTTTAAGAACTACTTGGTATTGTTAAACTATGCTTAAAGATTTCCTTAAGGAAACCATACACTTTTAAAAGGCAACTCTTTGAGACAGGAAAAGGTGTTCTTACACAAAACTGTTGAGTCATGTTCATGTTCAATGCATCAGAAAACAAACCTTAAGTAAATTCTTTATTGCTGCAAATTACACTTTGAAAGTGTTATTTTCATATATATAATGAAGTGCAAGGTGTATGATTTGGGTTTGGGTTTTATTATTTAGGTTATGAAATAAAAACCAGATTTCAGAATCTTATTTTTGTTATATCAAGGTTACAATGTAAGCCAATAAACACTTTTGAAGAAACTTACATAGTCATCTGCAGATCATGTATTTCCAAACGGTAACAGTGAAGAAACACTACACCACTGTGCTTAGGCACATTTCTGGGAGTGGTAATCATGTAATGTGGTAATTGTTCTGCTTTACAAGTTAAATATAGATAAATGCTTATGTTCTGCTATAAAACCTAGAACAGGACACTATGTAAAACCTGATCAAAAGATAAACCAGAAAGAAACAACCAGAAAAGGTAGGACTTAAGGCAGCTTTTGCCCATTTAACTGCTCAAAGTCTCTTCAAACATTGCTTAAGTATTTTTACTATTATTTCATTAGAGATCTCTTGTTGCCACATTTAGACAAGTCTAGTGTAAATCTTTCAAGGGCTGGAGAAAGTGTTATGGTCTAATGCGGGGACAGAGTACTGTTCTATCTCCTCCAGCCCTCTTCTGTGCTGCAACATGAACGGCTCTAGAGCAGATGGATGGATTCTGGGTTGGTCCTGCTACAGGGAGGGGAAAATGGCATTTATTAGAAGAAGGGGAGTATTTTTTTTTCTCTGGTCTCACAGACTAGTGCAGCTTCCTCGCTGCTAGCAGCAGACCTCATGGGTGACTCAAGCCTTTTTCCTTGTATTACATCCTTGCAGAGTTTCTGTGAATTCCTGGTCCTAAGGGGTTAACGCAGCCTCGGACTGTAGCCATGCCCATTAAAAAAAATCCAGGTGTCCCCCTGTTCTTGGACCACACTCAGTGACTTTCCCCAACCCTGTCCTGGACCAAATCCCTGCCGGTCGTGAGATCCGCTGGCCCGGGACCCTTCCCGAGCACCGATGTCCGGCATCTGTGCGCAGTGTCTGGACCCGCGTTCACCACATTCCTTGAGGCGGTCCGGGGGGCTGCCCGGCCCACCGGGGAGGAACTGGGGGAGCTGAGCCGACTCTGTGCCGGCCCTTGCGGGCAGTGCAGCGCTCGGGACCCCCGATAACCGCCCGCCGGAGGCTACGGCCCCCCCCTCACGGAGAGGCCAGAGCGGGCGCGCGTCCTGCGTACATTGCCCGGCGCGGCGGGTGCTCCGCAGCCCAGCGAGAGTTAACGGTGGAGCCGCCTCTCCATTGGCGGCCGGCGGAGCGGCTGCGGAGCCCGCGTTTATAACCGGCGCACGGGACGCCACAGCCCTCCGCCGGCACCGCGGCTCGGCTCCATGCCGCGGCGGCCGGCATGCCCAGCCTGCTGCCGCCCTTCCTCGCCCTGCTCTGCCTCGGGGCGCCGGCACCCGCCCTGAAGGCACCGCCCGCCGCGGGGGCAGACGGGTCCGGGTCGGAAGAGCCGTGGTGCCCCTACAAGGTGGGCGCTGAGGGAGGTGCGGACGGGCGGCTGTGCTTCCGCCCGCCGGCCCGCGGCTTCCAGTGCCAGGCGCGGGCCTGCCGCGCACACCGCTCTCCGAGCGGCGCTCTGGTGGCCAACGTGCTGCGCAACGGCAGCGTGCTGCTGCAGTGGGGGCCGCCGCGCCCCGCCGCCGGCCTCCGCGGCTTCGCGCTCAACTGCTCCTGGGACGGCACCTACACGCGTTTCCCCTGCGACAGCGTGGAGCTGGGCGCCGCCTGCCGCGACTACCTGCTGCCCGAGGCGCACGGCAGCGTGCGCTACCGCCTCTGCCTGCAGCCGCGCTACGCGCCGCCGCGCCCCGCGCCGCCCGCACAGTGCGTGGAGTTCCGCGTGGAGCCGGCCGCCATGCGGGACATCGTCGTCGCCATGACGGCCGTGGGGGGCTCCATCTGCGTCATGCTCGTCTTCATCTGCCTCCTGGTGGCCTACATCACCGAGAACCTCATGAGCCCGGCGCTGGCCGGGACCGCGGCCGCCGCTCAGCGCCGCGCTTAGCCCGCAGCGGTGCCCGGGAGCGGAGCGGCTCTCCTTGGGAGCTCATCCAGGGGACGGGGGAACGGGAGGGGGGTGTGTGGCTCCGAACTGCGCTCGCAGCCAGGGCTTTCCATTCCCAAACTTGCAGGATTTGGGGTTTCCTCGCTATTCGGAGCTTTCCTTCCTCGCAGGGTGGCTTTTCAGCCCTACTTGGTTCCTGAACTCGGTGGATTTAACATAAAAGGTCCACAAGTGCTAGGGAAATGCCTGTTTTTAAAAGCAAGCAGCAGATCTCACAGAGGGCCCGCTTGAGAAGATAACAGAACATCCTAGTTTTAAGCCTGAATCTCCTCGCTTGTAGACATGTGCTGGAATTTTTTCTTGAGGGGGAACGTTGTGTGAAGGCTGTGGGAGAACAGACCGGTTCCCGCACACATCTAAGTGTGTGTTTGATCCAAAGCCCACCTAAATCTCATGACTTAAGTGGGTTTTGTATCGTGCCTTATGCTGTTCACAAATTCTGAGACCTGGACTGGCTGCTGTCCAAAACAACGGGTGTTTTCTGGTCAGCTCGAGTGACCATCAACATCCTACACCGACTCAGCCTGCTTTTCTCCCACTAGAACTGTCATAGCGGTAGTTTCCACAAAGGGCAATGCTAAAGGGATGAATTTAGCCTGAAAACTCCACTTTGTTGTGCAAGGATAAGTTAATCCTTAATTATAAAGTAAGTACAGTGTAAGTGAGCACCATCACTGCCCTCCGACATCCCACCTTTTAGGAATGCTGCGTGCAGCTGCGCTGAAGTAAAGCATCTTAAACACAGAACTCACTGATGTTGTAGCCCAGTGTTTTGAGCGTAGGAGCACTCCCCGTTACCTGCTCACCCAATGCTGTAGTAAGTAAGGTTTTAGCCATACTCTAGTATTAATTCTATTGTGCCTTAGTGCTGAGAATTTGTCCCCTTTATAGCAGTATCTCTGTTCTTGTAGTCTTCATAGACAGCTGTATTTCCCCTAGTGTTCTTGTCTCTGAAACTAGTGGTTGTTGGTTGGTTGTTCAGTTGTTTGGTTTTTAAAACTCACAAACTTCGGCTGATCATTACTTGAACTTTAATATATACACAAAATAGAGCCGGTTACTATCTGAGAGGTGTTTATTTAGTGTGCTAGTTTTTACTTAGTGTTATTTGTGTGTAGTTGACTGCTGTAACAGCAAATTACTTCATATCACCAAGCACCTGAAGCTAAAGTAGGGGAACAGCTCTTCTGTAAAGGGGTACTGTTATTAAAATATTTCAGTATTATATGCAGTCTGTGTAAATGTTCATCCCTGGTGAATGATCCCTGTGCTTTTCTTTATGGAAGTAGTTTGTGAAGTAGAAACTTGCTAGTAGAGGGTAAATATAGAAAGTGTACGGAATCCTTCACAAAATGCAGTATTTATACTAATAATCCCTTCAATAATACGAGAGTGGCTGAGAAACCGAAGGTCTGTGTTTCATCAGGAAAAACCACCTTTTACTCGTGCATTATTTTTGCTTTGTTTTCTTCCTCACATGCAGCTGACTCTAAATTCAACAGTGTTCTCTCTGTATTAACTCACCAATGTACTTGATTTAAGCAATATCGAGCAATGTGGCAACAGGAGGATGGTGTCATTTGTTGATATTGAAGGACAATGTCATCATTTTTATATGAAGACAAATTGTACCGAGTGGTTTTGTTCAACTAATTGATACACAGAGTAACTCTGGGACAAAGGTCTTGGGTCAGTCTTTCCTGTAGCCAGTTCTTCACAGGGCTATTAGAGCGGCACTGATTTTATATATCTCTCTCAGCTTCTGTCAACCAAACGTTACTCTTCTGTTCTTCATCTTGTTGTGAATTGCCAGATGTGAAATGTATAAACAATGAGCTTTGTACCACCTTGGCGTTCACCTTAATAAATGAAAATAACGGAAAGAAATTAAAACATCACAAATATTTAATAGTTCAAGATCTTGTTTGACTCGAAGTGAGCAAATCTGCCCAAAGACTGATCATAATGATATTTATTCCATTGCCTACTGTAAAGTTACAACATTGATAGGACAATGAGAAGAGATTTATTCTCTGAATACTTGATTTGTTCTTGCAAGAAGTTTAGGTTGGAGGAGACCTTTGGAGGTCATCTAGCTCAGCCTCCTGTTGGAAGCAGTGTCATCTTGGGCTAGAGAGGTCCATTTGGTGCAGCTTAAAATACTCCTATCAACCAGGAGGTCACGGCACCTGGCACAAGAAGCTCATGATTTTCTGTGTCAAAAAGCAGGGGAAAGAGGCACAACACTTATGATGATCACTTCAGTCTTTCACCTACTGGAAGCCTCATGTGAAATTTTGTGTGAAAACTCACTGAGCCAAACCCGTTCATTCCAGTAGCAAAATGTCTTTGGTTGGAATATAAATGATCCCTATTGGACCTTTAGCTCCTAAATCTACCTTTGTTACCATTCAAGCTTCTTGCTTTTGTATGCAGCCAGCACTGTTCATTGTGGTAACATTGATGTAACTGAGGAAACTGAGCACTAAATCTAATTTACAGTTCTGTGTGTCACTGTCTTCTATAGACACCTCTGCAGGTATCGGTAGGATACAGTTACCTGCTAAAACAGCAGCTAGCAGATACAACAGAGATGTTACTTGTAGTCATCTCACATCTTCACACATCTGTCTCTGTGGATTGCATTGCAACAGCATGCTAGGCGAAGGAGAGACAAGAGCAGAATAGTAGACAAGAATGTAGATGCTGATGGAGGAAATTCTGTAATTCTCTAGAGGATTATTTTTATCATTTTTTTCCCTTATAAATGCATTATAAATGGGATGTGGGAAACACTGTCTCACAGTTTCTCATTCATTTTCGGTGGATGAAGGTTTAATTGAGCATTCCTTGGTGTCTGGAAAAGAAAAATCAGAGTATTCCCTATTTCATTTTATGTGACATTAAGCAAAGAATTTGCTGACCCATTGATAACAGGGTTTTTCCTTCCATCACGAGTATAGACGTTTCGGGAATAATGGGGAAAACTCCACGTACGCAAACATGCTGTTAATTTGACTCCCACAAGCCATTGTGAGACTGCAGTGAAAGAAAGCTTTATCCAGTATTTGTAATTCCCCAAACATGCAGAGTACCTATGGAGTTACAATCAAATCCTGTAATCTATCAATCAAATGGCAGTACGCTGATCTCTAACTGCCAAGAAGCTGGCTGTTAATGCTTTGGGGAGAAGTGGAAATAGCTTCTAAGGCAACTACTACATATACAAGTACCTGGGTATTAAAAATCCAGCTGGTACACTCTTATATACGTATGGTTCTGCATTTGCCTAGTCATTTCCAGCACAAATATCAAGCCCTGCTTCTGCAGGAGTACAAATCGAGTGATACACTTGTTAACAAGCCTTTTTTCCCCTTGCTTTGTGCTAAATAGGAGCAGCCAAGTTCAGCCTGACCCCAACTTTGAATCTTCTGGAGGAAACAGTCTGTGCCTCAGGCAGAGCATCTCTCTCAATTCAATCATGGTAGTGCTCTTTGTGGGACATAAAAGGCAAGGTTGCTTGGCTTGCTTTGGAAGTGCAGGTGAAAGCTGGTGTTTTGCTTCCATGGAGACCTGGAGTCTTGCAAAGACATCAAACTGCTGCTCTCCTTTGGCACTGTGTTCCAAAAGAAAGGTTAGGAAGAGTGGGATGAAAGGTAGAAAAGTGGCAGGTAACAGTTATCTGTGTCACCTTCCTGTTAAAGGCTTAGGGATTACAGCAGAGATGCTTGGATGGGGTCTTTTTAGCCTGAGTGAATCTACCCTGACTGGTCTTGTTCCATCATAGTTCTGGCCACTGCATCTCCTGTCTTTACACATTGATCTCATCTGGAAAAAATTGCCCAAATCCCTTGTTTCATTTTGTTTTCACCCAAAAGAATTGGATTTTGATGCAGAAATTTTCATACCACATATTTGGCCTTTAAAATTCACTGGCAGTGTTTTCAGCCTGCTTTGCTGATACATATTTACACTTGATTTAAATTTGATATCATTTGATGTCACAGTACAGTACAGTATTTCTACAATGCACCAAGAAAGCCCCTCCAAAAGTGATTTTGGTGGGAGACTTTTCCAGAGGCTATCTCTGGACCTATAGACCCTTTGTAAACATAGATAGACACATTCAGGTAATTAATTCAGGTAACTAATTCACTAATTAAATTGTTCCAGAACTACCAGATGATTCGCAGGGTGCCTTTGCAGAGTAAGAAGTAAGGAAAGAGCCAGCACTGCAGCCAGCGGGGCAGGTTTAGCAGGAATGGCGGAGAGGAGAACTGAGGTGAGAGGTTTTTTGCAGGAGGGGCCGAACAGAAAGGCAGATTTCCATGGGGAATGCAGAAAGGAGAAGGATGGGTGGGTAATGTTGAAAAGCAGCGAAGGGGAAGGAGGAAAACCAACGTTTATCCGTGCGGGAGGCAAGCGCTGAGGGAGGAAGGGGAAAAGCTTTCCTCATGAGGCGCTGAGGGGGCATGTTTAGGCGGGAAACGTGAGGCGGGAAGATGGGACGGGAGCGTTTTGCCCTAACTTCTGAGGGGAAGGGAAAGATTCCGTCGGGAAAGTCAAGGAATACTGAGGAAAACAGCGGGAAACTCAAGAGAAAAGTGGGACAGGTTTTTCCAAGCGCTGGGGAGGGCCAGGCGTCTGGGCGAGGTGCTGAAGGGAGAGCGGCGGGTTGTGCGAGGAGGTGCCGAAGGACGGGAAGAGGCTCCGCTGGAAGAGCGGAGGTGAGGGAGAGAGAAACGGTTCGTCGGGAAGCGCGGGGTGTGTGAGGGAGGAGGGTGTTTGTCGGGAAGTGTCAATCGGTTGTGGGGAAAGGCTCTTTGTGGAAGGTGCTGGAGGGGAAAAGCTTTTGTGCAAAGCATAAGGGAAGGGAGGAAAGAATTAACTGGGAAGGGGGAAAAGCATTAATGAGAGGGCAGAAAATGCTGTTAGGAAGCACTGAGGATAAAGCACCCCTTCCTGGGCACAGAGTCCTGCCTTGTTTGGCGGAGTTCAGCTAGGCTAGGAATAGAGTTGTTTCTTCAATGTCCCGATCTTGTCTTCTATATTTGTCTTACTCCCATTTATTGTATATGCCAAGAGATAAGCTTTCACCTCACCAATCTGCTGATGTGCTCTTATTGTTCAAAAGGACCTTTTCTGGAATGAAGGAGGAAACTTATGCACCCTGCTGAAGTCTTGGCTGATCATCTCTCCTGTTTCATTTCTCAAGCACTGCAGGGTACCAGAGTGCAGAACTCCATTATTAAGCATAACAGAAGGCATGTCTTCTCTTGCCTCATCTTCCACAGTCCTCAGAATTGAGTTTTTTGGGAACAGACAGATGGAATTGATTCTGGGTGTCAGATCCAATTTATTTCTTAGGGGTGATTCAGCTCTCCATCCAAACACTTCTTAACCGGGACCTGTCGCCCACGGCCCAGCTAAAGGGACCCACTGCAATATTCGGTTGCCATCTAGTGCCGAGACAGAAAACTGCCCGAAAGACTCTTTTTTTTCAGGAATAAAGATGGATTGCTTGAATTACATACTTCTGAAAACAAGAATGTGGCTTAACATTGACAAGAATTATACTGGTGTGAAGTATGGAAATAGGGCACGTTTTGGAAGAAGATGGGAAGACCCAAGACCTTACATTGTAAATTTGGAGTATTTTCTTTCCAGATGTTGGAAAATTGCCTGTAGATTGAATGACACAGGGTTGTCTAACAGCTAAATTAGAGGACTTGGAACTGTGGGCGACTAGAATGTATAACATGAGGTCACATCAAAATACTGCATTCCTGTGTCTGTTTGGCATGTGCAGATGAAACCTAATAGTACATGAATACACATACATGTGCCTGAGACTCGTAACCACGTAAGTACTAAGCAGAAAAGCTGCTATTGTCTCTGCTGGCATTGTTTTACTGTTGTATTCGATGCTGAAAGAGCCACAGGCTGACACAGCAGCAGTACAAGACTGTGGTTAGTTGTGAAGACACTACCCCAGACAGGTATGTCACCAAACATTTCCTACATCCGTATGTTCGTGCTTGATTTACATGAGGTGTGTGAATGTGTATCCAGTAAAATACTTTATATATGCCCTTGTGTACAGTAGAGTAGTATGAATCTACAGCATTTAATGGCAGTTGATAGCAAAGCTGGACCTTTCTCACAGCCACTCTCTGTTGGGGACCAGCCCTAAGGTAGTTTCATAGGAGTGCTTTTCTCTGCTTCACAGCTGCACTAATGGAAAACACCCGGTAGCTGGATACTCTGTCAGGACAAAGTTTTATCATTTAAGGATAAGAGACTGTGTGCTAATAGCGGGGCTGTCCTGCGGGAAATCAGAAGGTGGGTCAGGAACCGTTTGTGGAGCGCTGTTTGCCGCCTCTTGCTCCACTTAGAAAAGCGGGAACGCGACTGGATGGGAGGAAATACATTGAATCGCCAGGGAACAGCCGTTTGGTGGCTTTTCTCTCAGCAAGCGGCTGACAAGTCAGGTGGTAGTTTCAGTTCAGCAATCAGCAAGATCCACGAATTCAGGCTAAACGATCTGCTTTTTTCAGTGCACACTTGAGCCCGCCGGTTCGCCGGTGCAGCCCGTGGCCTGCCCATCGCTGCTGGGCACAGAAGGACGCGAAGCCGGTTCCGCAGATGATCGGGGCCGATCCGGAGACGACACCCGCCTTCAGCCGCCCCGCCCCGCCTCTCTCTCGGTGAGGCGGTGGCTCCCGCCCCCTGACGCCCGCTCCGCGGTTGGCCGCGGCGGGGCGGCGCGGCCCTGGTGACACGTCCCGGCACCGCCCGCCGCCGCGCTCGGGCCGCCATTTTGTGCGAGCCGCGGCCGGGGCCGAGAGGGTTTGGGAGCTGCGGGGAGGGAGCTGGGCTCTTCCCTGCGCCGCCATGCCTTCTTCGCCGCTTCGCGTGGCCGTGGTATGCTCCAGCAACCAGAACCGTAGCATGGAGGCGCACAACATCCTCAGGTAAACAGGGCCTGCCCGACCGCCCTCCTTCCTCCTGCCGGCGGCGTGGCCTGATCCGCAGCTGCCGGGCCCCGCGACTACGTCGTAGGCCCCTCCGGCCGCCTTCCTTTGCGGCTGCCCTTCCGGACCGTATCAGGGCCGTTTCCTTGGCCTCTCTGGTGCCGACGCTGGCTTTCGTGCCTGCCCTGGAGCCGGGCTCGAGTGGGCTGTCAGAGCAGTGGGGCTCCTCGCCGGCTGCGGCCCGAGCGTGTGCTCGGGGCCCGCGCCTGGCCTTACTGGGCCCCTGTGCTTGGGGACTTGATCCTGTTTACATCCGGCCTCCTCCGGACCCTGCTCCAGGTTGGGTTCGCTGGAGAGGCTGGGGCCTTGGGCTCTGCTCCACCGTCGCTGGCACACCTCCAGATCCAGCGCTGCAAAACACGAGCTGGGGAATTCGACAGGCCTCGTGTTTCGGCATCTGGAAACAAGTGTTTAGTTCAGCATACTAAATATCTTTGAGATTATGAGGGTTCATCTGTTTAGCACTACAAGTATTTTCAGCTCTGGACAGACTGATGGACAGGAGACACCTAAACCTTGTTCTTAAATCTTGTATATACACTGCAGGAACACGATGAAGATGTTCTGGTTTTCTTACAGTTATGCAGTGTATCATTCACATTAGGTGGTACATAGTGCTAGCATAGTAAGCTGAACCACTGCGTGTAAACTGTGCACTATATTTAAATAAACCCAGCAGCCTTGAAAGGAATAGATAATAGAAGCACCTGGTTTGGCAGCCATCTTACTGTGAGCAGTCTATGAGGCTATTAATGCTCAAACTTAGCATCAGATGTTACCTGTGGCAGTTCGTTGAAACCACAGTGTTACCAGTGGCTCTTTGCTGGGGGAAAGGGTGCTATTTTTCTGTTGGTTTCTTTCTGCTAATAATACTGGAGTTTTAATCAACCTGAGTACTAAGGACAAAATTATATTTACTTCTAATGTCTGGCCTTTTTCTTCCTCTGTTTTTGCAGAAATAATAAATCACTTCCGGTGTGACTTTCTCTGGCAAATGTGACAGGGAAATGTGGTGGTGTTTTTTAAAAGTCTCTTCTTCCATAAGACTTTAATTAAAAGTAGCAAAATATTTTCATTTGGAAAATTTTTATTTTGAGTGACAGCCTATGTAATTACAGCAACAATAGCATAAATAGCAAAACAGAGATGAATTGCTCTTCTAAAGAAATAACTAGCCCACTCAATGAGAATGGTCATTTGCCAGTGAATCTCTGGGAAAGGCAGGCTCTGAGCCAGTGCAGGCTTCAATTCAGGGTAATCTCTTGCTCTATGTTGCGCAGCAGTTGGAAGGAACATGATTAAGGAGGGAGAATATTTAGGAACAAATGAATCTTAAAGGTATTCCTCAACAGATTACAAGACTTTAAAAGATATAAATCCTATAGAACTGCAGGTGACTTTAGAAACACAGCCTGGAGTCCAACCTTCAGTGTGAACATCTTAATGAACTTTTATAAAAACAGTGCTTTGTAGCCTAGGGTCTTGCAGAAATATTTTGTATAGGCTTTTATTTTTGCACATATTTATGCTAGGGTATGTATAAAAATCAATATTTTTGTTAAAGTGATTGTCTTGAGTCTTTCACATTTCTGTAATGGTGTAAGCCAGGTTTCAGAATTAACTTCTCTGGTCTGTTCAGTATTATAATGAATTACAGGTTTTAGTGAAGCCAGAGTTTTCATGTAGAATTTTTACAGTAACTGTGCTTAATCCATTCCTCAGTTCACAGAGAAAAATATTTAGCAATAAGGTGAGCTTATTTTACTTTCCTAATGTTAGGCGTACCTAATGCCTACTAAAAGTTGCACTGAATTAGGTTGCTAATGCCTTTTAAAGCAAAAATGGTCTTGCAGAAATGTGTGAATTTTAACTTCTGATCCATTTATAAAACATCAAATTTAGCTCTCTACATAGAATATCCAGGTGAAATGTTCCACTTACCTGGTAGGCATCTCTTGGAAGTACCTGCAGTCCATCACTTCTTGCTTTTATGTTTCTTCTTGGTAGTTTATCCTCTTGAATGTACAAATTTATGAAGGGGTTTAAACAGGCTTGATTTAACATCTTGATGCATTTACATTTTACAACATCCTTATGGTCTTTCTCCTTTGGACTCAGAAAACCAAACCTGTAATACTTTCTTCACACACTTAAGCAGTTTGGGGGGTGGTGCTGTGTGCTTAGGTTTATTTTTCTTCCTTTCAACTTAACATACCAGATAATAAGAGTTACTTTTTTTTTGACACTTACAAACTTTTTATCCTTCTAAATTGCAGTGCTTCATTCCAGTAATGAGTCTTATTTCCAGCCTGAATTTATCACTCATCTTTTCTGTACTTGATACTTCCATGTGGCCACTTGTGTCTGTGGAAAACAAGTGTATGTGTTGGATCTCTTTCATATCTTCCAGTTTCTGGTATTATCTTGGTTCAGTAGTTCCTATGTGCTTTGTAGTGTGTTTACATATTTTTCTAATTAACCAGTTTTTAAACATTTCGTTCTAATCTTCCAACAGAATTCAAGTGAAGGTCTTTTGAAGTTTGTTGATAGAACTGTTACTATCACCATAGGGGTATTTTGAGATATTAAAGCACAGGGAAAAGAGGAAGAGCTGTAAGGACTATATGGAAAGGCATAATCCTTCCCTAAAAGCTGTCAAACTGGATATCTGCCTGTAATCAGTCCCTAGGTTAAATCTTACTCACCCAACATTGCTTGCTTTTATAAGTGTAATTGTAATCTGTGTATAGGTTTTGGGGATTTTTGCTATAGATCATGCAGATTTAGGCCACAGTTCCTCAAGCATAGAGGAAGGTGGAATGCTAACACTTCTCATTACCAATCTTTATTATACATCAACTTTGACGTTTCTGGCTGTGCATATTTATTTGGTAGTACACTGATGGCCTTTAAAAGGAAATTATCATTTCATACTTTCCCAGTGTATAGGAGGTGCTCTGATAACTTTGTATTTTCAGGCTCTTAAGGTATAGATATCATATCTCAGTCTTCTGAGTTCAGGGTTTGTGTTTTACTACTGATAATGAAAACATGAAGGTTACAGATAAATGCTCAATCTATATTAATGTTCCTTTGTTTTAGGGAATGAAGTGTGTTAAGAAATTAGGAGTGTGAATAGGAGATCTGCAGTGACAGTAACTAGATCTAAATACTGAAGTCCTCGTAGCTGAAAGTTGTATTTCTTATTGGTGCCAGGATTTGTAGTTCAACATTGACCACATAACAGAAGTAAAGTTGCAACCCTCACAGTTGACGTAAGTCACTAGACAGCTTCTCTACTGCCCTTATGTGTCAGCAGCTGAATGCAGTGAGGTATTGGAATTTGTATTCCTTAATTTTAAAAACCTTAAATTGCATTAATAAACCCTCAAGAAGAAGGAAATGTTTTAACACTTCTATATATTAAAGCACTTCATTTGACAGCTTATCAGTGATAATGCAAATTACATCAAGGTCTTAATGTTTTAAAGATTTCATAGTCAAAATCAGTTAGCAGTGCTCCTGTTCCTTCTGTTCAATACTGTGGGGTTTTTTTGGGGAGGGTGTTTTTGTTTTTTTGTTTTTTGTTTTTTTTTTTTTTTTTTTTTTGTTACTTGGGTAACACAAGGTATTTTTGAAGGGGTCTACAGTGAGAGGGGATTGATGCCCATTATTTTCCTGCTACATGTTATGGAAGGCGATGTATTAAAATTAATGGTTTGTCCTGAAGATCTTCACCGCTACCAGCTTTGGCGGTCCTGCATGGTTTACTGCATTTGCTTTAGTGTCTAGTAATAGTTATTACTGGCCATTATAAGAAGAGAAGCAGCTCTATCATGTATTAGTGCTTTGTTAGTGTAGTCCTATGTTGATCTCTGCTTTCAGCAGCAGTTGCGTCTCACATCAGAAGCAGTATTTGCTGTGAGCTGTGAGATTCTTTGGAGGGTAATGCAGTGGCTTTACAGGTTCTTCAGGTAAAAGTCTATAAACTCATGAGCATGTGAGTAGTGCGTGTGATCTCATTGCAGTGAGGTGAGCATACCTGCTGAAAATGAGATCTGTATACTGGCTTGTATTTACTCACTATGTTG
Source organism: Micropsitta finschii (assembly GCA_034783455.1). Lineage (NCBI taxonomy): Eukaryota > Metazoa > Chordata > Aves > Psittaciformes > Psittacidae > Micropsitta > Micropsitta finschii. Next base: position 9,739 of record JAVHNF010076381.1, on the reverse strand, counting down.
ATAGTTTACACACACTGGTCTTAGTCACCTTAATAGAAACACATTCGCAGAATCTTACAGGATTTACAGGTCAATGTTCAAGCTTCACATTTTCAGGAGTCAGCGCTAGGACAGCAGTAGGATAGCAGTATATCTTACCCTTTACTCTTTGTGGTAAAGTTGATGCTCATTATTTTCCATCTTCTTTGTAGTTTTGCTAGGCAGAGAGCGAACACCACATAAACATTGTTTTGTAAAAAATGTTCATTGTTAAAGGCTGTGTGCCACATGACAACAGATACTAATGACTCACTAAACTAGATCTGTCCAGCTGCTTAATAAGAGCAGGCTCTGTTGACTATGGTTCTGTGCGTTCTTCCCTTTCCTCCTCCCCCAACTGTTGCAAGAAATGTGTTGAAACATCTTCAGAGTATTTCATAATAGTACAGCTAGTGCATAAATAGTGTAAAAGCTGCACCCTGGCACCTGCTGGTGTCAAAAAGCATGAAATTTTGCATGAGAAATACATATTGATCAATTTGAAATGGCAGTATTTTAGCACTGCAGTTTTTTTCTGTGCATATTGGGGCTCTTTCCATGTACACACAAACAGTAGAATAAAAACTTGGGTCTGGGAGTATTGCAGGGAAAATAAATGGAATTTTTTTGGTGGGGGTCAGGGGCTGTGGGTTTTGTGCTTGTTTTTTCATTTAACATTGCTTGCTCTATTCAGTCTCTGCTAAATTACTCAAAGTGTGAGTCTAAAAAAATGAGATTAAACTGTGGATTTGACCTGTTTCAGGAATTAGGTTATCATTACAAAGCCAGATGCTTTTTAACATGTGATTTTGTCCTTAGGCTACCAGAAATAAGTATCATTTTCGTCCTTTTATTTAGCAAACACTGTAATGTTTTTTAATATTACCGAAGGATTTGTTGAGGATCAAATAAGTGTTTATAGGTTTATCAGAAATTCTGTCATTATCCTTAAAGGCAGGCAGGTTCCTGCCTCTTGTTTAATTATAATTATTAAACATACAGTTGTTAATAAGAATGGTATGAAGCTCTCCCTGGCGTTAGCTACCAGCCAGCAGAATATCTGCCCCACTTCTGTAAATGACATGGCATATTTTTCAGTCCACTTGAGGCACACAAATGTTTGTACTCAGCTAATTAAATTACATTAGAAGTAGTTTTGGCAACATAGTGAGGGGAATAATGTAGTTAGTCCAGCAACTTAGCAGAATAATTAAGTATTGAGCAGTTGATATTGTTACTTTCGCCTGTCAGGACAAAAACATCACTGCCTATGGCATACTGTCTGAGAGTGAATACAGAACACATGCTTGTTGCAAATCCAAGATGCCAGAAAGCAAAAAGAAATAACCAAAACTCTGTGTACAGTAATTCTAAGAAAATTTAATATTTTATATAAGCTTTCTTCAGAAATGGTGTGTGAGTTTCAGTTGCAACTGAAATGTGCATGCTGGGTACAATTGGCAACTTGGCTTATGAGTTGCCCATTTGTTTGGTTGTGACTTGGCTCATTGCTAAGAGGTGTATTTAAAATTCAGCCTGTGTTTTTCAGCACTTTGATGTTTAAAGTCCATCCACTCTAATTGCCTTTTCTCTTCCCCTTTCCTTTTCTGTCTTTCAGCAAACGAGGATTCAGTGTCCGATCCTTTGGAACAGGGACTCATGTGAAACTGCCAGGACCAGCACCGGACAAGCCGAATGTTTATGATTTCAAAACAACATATGATCAGATGTACAATGATCTGCTTAGGAAAGACAAAGAACTGTATCCCTGTGGCATGGCCTCTTTAAAAAATCCAATATGGTTCATCCTTGAAAGGTGTAATTCATTATTTGCCATTATGCATTAGGAATATATAGCTGCTTGACTGGAGAACTTAAAATGTTTTAAGTTTATAGGAGGGGTTTGTTTTTTTTTTTTTTTTCTTTACAATGGGCCTCTAGTGCTCCCTTGTAAATTGCTATTGAGTTACAATGCACACATTCAAAATGCTCTTTTGTAGTGTGTTACCATGTTTAGCTCTTGAATGAAAGCACATTAATACCATCACAGATTGTCCATTACCTCCACTGCACTGTGGATCGTATTTTCTCAGTGCAAAGACTGCCCTGATAATGGATATGTGAAGAATGACCACCTTGCCTTTAGTGTTGTATTTAGCTCAATTTGCCAGGTAAGGTTTCCTGTATACTCTTCTCTGGGAAAGAGGATTCTTTTATTAAAGAGCTCACCCTTCTCACTGAGAATTTCTTGATACATTATTTGATCTGTGCATGGAAAAAAAAGACCCTATAGAATATGATAAAGAATGGGCATAGGAGAGCTCAATAACGTGTTTAATCCTGACCAGCAGAAGTGATCAAGGTTATTCGCACTACTTAAACCCATGAGTAGTGTCCAGCTGCATGTTTTGCAGTTGGATGCTAAAAAAAACATCAAAAATTTCTAAAAATCAACTTGAATTTTCATTTGGTTTTAAGAAAACCCACAGACCCATAAACTTGGGGGACTCATTCTGGATACTCTTTCCTTAACAAGGGATCTAATTTTAATTTTTTAGTGTTAAATATGAAGGAGGAAACTTGCCCAAAATAAGGGATTTTGGGATATGCTGAATTTATACTTAAAAGATAGAAACCCTTCAGACTAAAGAATCCCAGAAATCAATCTTGGTAGTTTAATAGAGCAGTCTCTGCACTTCTTAGTGCTGCAAGTTTTTTTCCTAAAATCTCGGGTATGGCCATCTGAAGATACAACAGGAATGCTAATATGGTTTAAATATCTTCATTGTGCTCAGATAGCCCAGTTTTCTCACACGGTTTTGGAGAGAAAAAAAATGAGAGTAAGACTAAACAGGTTATCAGTGACTAGAAAACTTGGGAGGTGGTAGAAACACTCAAGCTGTTACCCAAGGAGTCAGCAAACCCAGGAACTTTTGGGAAGCTAACTCTGCAGTTGTTGGGTAGCACACATGATATTGTGGCTTACTGCTACTCACCAAGCTGTTGTATCTGCTGACCAGAAATAGTCAATTTGAGCTCCTGATACTCCAAGGGTGGTGGAGGGTTTTCCACTTGGCATCAGAAGACTCCTATTAAGAAGGGCTGGGCTGTTTGATTAAAGCTGTAGAGCACAGTGAGAACTGGTGGAACATTGCAGTACCTTTCTGCATGGTGTTCCACACCAATAGTGTCCCTTGCAGGGTGTTCAATTCCTAACACCTAAGTAGAAGTCTTTTTAAACAGAAAATCAAAATGTAGGGTGTAGTCTTAATGAATCCCATGCGATGTGCTCGGGTGTTTGGGGTTTTTTATCCCTCTGCCTACAAAGAAAAGGAAAATCTTGCAAAACCATCTTAAGGTGTGCCATATCCTGATCAAAAAAGAATTGCTTCAAGATAAAATTATTTGAATTGGGAAGTAATTTTGACAAGTGCTAACGACTTGTGAATTCCTTGTTGCATTCCTCATTGCTGTACTGAGTACAGTGATGCTTTGAAAGAAAACCATCAGAAAGACTATCTTACTCCTGTCCCTTTCAGCATATTTTGGAGTTACCATTTTTGTTCTGCTCCATGCTGGACATAGTTGCTGCATTCCCCAAATGTATAGGTAGTGTTACAGTTAAACCGTTTCTCAAGATAAAAGAAAGCATGTTCAAACAATAGCTGTTCAAGGGGAAATGAGGCAAGGAGAACTGCCTCTACATCTTTGCATTTTTGATTCTCAGATAACATGAGTTAAGGTTTCCAGAGTGAAGACTTCCAGCACAGAAAGCAGCTTCATTGCCAGAAATTGGTTTTGAGGGTAAATACTTCTATGGTAACCAAAACCAGGACTACCCTCATCAAGAGGTTGTTGAGTAATTTTTTGTGAACAAGGGTCACGGGGGCTCTCTTCGGGTGAGCATTCTTTTCTTAGAAGTGATGGGCAATGCAAGTGCTACCAGCTGCTGAAGGGTGGGAGGGTCTGCTCTTCTGATGGGCTCTGAGTGGGATGGGGAAACAAAAGAAGGTGTGGTTTTCTCATACAGTTCAGCAGCTTGTTCTGTTCCCCACCTTTGCTTCCATCAGCTCAGTGAGATGACTCAGTTGTAGCCCTTCTATGGGGTTTGAAATAGTATTTCTTGGTGACAGCTGTCTCTGCTCCTGTATTCCAGTGGGAGTGCCTCAGGAGTGATGTCCTTCCTCCACTTCTATATGCCAGTAGGGGCCCAAAGATGCTAGATACTTCCATGCAGTTGTGGCTGTGAGAAGCTTTGAATGTTCTCTGGCCAGCCAAATGAATGACTCCTGTTGCAGAAGCCAGTAGCCTTTAACAGAAATGAGCTTCTGCACTATTGGACATTAGTCAGGGCAAGGTTAGGGTGAAAAGATCCACTGGAACTGTCCTATTCACTTGTGGAAATGGGGAGAACTTCAAATCCCACTCCGCAGAGACTAAAAGCACCTTCATTGCAGTAATTAGTGAAATACAAGCTGACATATCTTGAAGGCATATGTTGAATTTCAGAAGCACGGGAATAAGGGATTAATGAAGCCAGGCATACAGATTCAGTTGAGTAGGTGGTTGCAGTGTATCTAAAATGGAATTACTTGAGCAATTTAAGATGTGGTAGTTAAGCCTTACAGTTAAAATAAGTATCCACATTTACCACTGCATCTTTAGAATACAGCATTTGAATTCCCCAAGTCCTAATAGAGGGCTGTGACAAAGCCATTTAAGGCTGTTCTGAATGTGACTTCTGGATGCTTTTAAAATTCTCCTTTTTTTATTACTGTATCAGCAGAGGGTTCTACTCACCTGCAGGAGACATGACCACACTATGTTGTTATCTCTGGAGTTCTGTGTGCATAGTACAGATACACTACATTGTATTTGCATGTGTAACAGGACCTCTCAAAGACAGGCCACTGTGATCACTTGCCCCTTAAAGCTTTGCGAAGGATTTTAAGGTCTTGGTTCTAGTTACATGGTGGGGACTTTAAACAAACATTAGAGGAAAAACTGGTGAACTTTGCCTTCAAGTGAATGCAAAAACTAGTCAGGGATGGAACTTCCTAAAAGCCACCTTAAATCTGCAGCAGCAGTTGCATTTATCCTCAGGGACAGGAACTGTTCAAATGGAAATCTGACCAGAATTCTGCAGCAGGAGCTGCTGGATTTTTTATCAACATTAACTAACTTAGGGATAGAAGCAATCAATCATTTTCTCAACACCGATCAATCTGTGACCCTCAGCTGGAAGGTCCCGAGTGATTTCCGTAGGCAGAGGGTTTTGTTAGGATTTGTAGGCAGCCTACCTCTGCAAGCTTAGCCTCCTCCTCTGGTTCCTACTTCCAACCTTCTCTTTTTAATTTCATCTGATCTCTTAACTGTAGATAAGATTCCAGTTTTAGCTCCATAGTTACATGATGATACAAAATTGGAGGGAGGGGGTTGGAACATGCCTCCAGAAGTTACTAAAGGTGTGCTTCAGTTAGCAATGAAAATGTTTGGGAAATGAAGAAGCAAAGCTGGCTTGGTACATCTCACTCGATATCTAGGTGATTCAGATCTAGTTTTCTCTGTGTGAACTCCGTGTTTAAGCTGGATGGCCATATGTGAATGTTTGTGCTATTGCTGATGCATGGTGGTCAGTTGGTTGGCTTTTTTAATAGTACCCTTCACATTCAGGACAAGTGGAACCATTTTTCTCTGCCATATACAGACCTTTTTGCCAGGAAATATTTGTTTGCAATATTGCATAGCATTATGGTCTTCCCATAGCTGATGCTTATCCCTGCTTTATCCCCATCTTCCATCTGCCTAAGATGATGTGCTTTATTAACTGATGTGTTGTGGTAGAACATCAGTAAAGGAAAATGTCTTGGCTTTGGAGAAAGCTTTGGCTTGAGGGACTTTATACAGCAGTTCCAGAATTGAGGGGAGTGGGAATCTAAAGTATGTTCTGATGCACAGGATCTTCACCGCGTTTAGGTGAACAAAATGGGAATCTCTATTTCCCTACAGAAGAAGGGGAAGGCCATCAGAAGTATATAATTGAACTAGGTTGGCCTTGCTGTAGGACTGTGTAGGAGAGAGATTCTATGCCTTTCCCAAAACCTTTCAGTCCAACTTGAGACACTGTCTTCTGTGCCCATGAAGAGGAATAAACACAAAGAGGATTAAGACTAGCTGAGAAGAGGAGGCGCCCAGCAACAGTGAGGCTGTAGAGAGGAGTAATTTTTCTGTCCTTGTAGGGTGGTGATGAAGGAGGATCTTTTGGTGCTGAAATCTTGGTCAGGCATCACTGCAGTTAGGTTTTTCTTGCAGAGAAACTGCATTTCCTGTCTTGGAGTCAGGCTTAGCTTCTAGCAACAGTTGGAGTATTAAGTCATCTCTTCCAGAAGGTTTCCTCTGCTTTCCCCTAACATCCACTTCACATCTCTTAAGTTCTTTGGTTATGTAAGATCTTTCTTCCATTGGGCTTAGACTTTCATTTCCTTAAGAGAGTTGTAGTACCAAATAAGATCTTGGATCTTGCTTCTTGGTTGTGCTTTTCCACTTTCTGAAAGTGGCATAAGATACTGATACAAGATGATTCATGGCCCGAGCTAATGAGCGCAGGCACTGATGGGGAAAAGCTGTTGGAAGGAAAGTGGGCAGCGACAGGAATATCTTGCTCTAAATCACTTCCCGGTTTCTTTTGAACACCATTTGTTTGTTGCAGAAACTTCTGCCACCTGTAACAAAAACTCTAGGATCCATAATGCTTCAATAGTAATTCCTGACATTCTGGATTATTGAACTACCCTTGTACATGGACCGTTTATATTGGACCACTTTACTGGAGGCTGTGCAAAGCAACCTTGAGTTGCTTGATGGGGGAAGTCACAACACTTGTGTTGTGGGGGCACAGGAGGACTACTGAGATCTGTGAGCATCTGCACGCAGCTTGTTGGGGCCATGTAGCTCAGTCTTGAAGAGTAACTTAATGAAATTCTACCTCAGGTAAGCTCTTTGTGCATGTATTTAACTTACATTTCCATTTGGTTTTCTTCATGGATTTTGAACTGATAAACAATTGTCAGCTTCTGTTCCGAGCTGTCATTCCAGTGGCCAGTGGGAGAGCAAGTGATATTTTGATGTTTCATCATTTTTGTTTAATGATTCTGATCTTTACAATTTCTCAGTTCTGCCGAAGATGCAAATCATAGAAATGAAGTGAACTCTGTCAATCTTCTCTGACAATCTACAGCGGAGATGGCTCATGTCACCTGCTTTTATGAAGCATTTTGAAAGCTCACTTCTATGTAGCTTGCCCACATAGCTTGGCAGAAAACATCTCTCAGCAGCTTACAGAGGAGCACTTCGAAAATCCCTAACAGGTAGAAATGAAAGATTGGGTGTGTTTGGAAATATGCTCAATAACTCACATCTAGATAGAAGGAAGATCAAAAAAAGGTGTAAGAGAAATCCAAATAAGGTGGCTGTTACCATTTTACATTGGTCATACTCCTTGTACTCTTAGATTACACAGGAGTATGCAGGCACATGCTTCAGGTGTTGGCAGAATTATTTGGGTCACTGTTCTGGGAAGGACAGCAGATCGCCTTCTGTATTTCAAATAGAATTGTTTTGGCAGTTGAGGATCCAGGTGCCAGATTTATTCAAGTGGAGTAAATACAGCCAGGTTTCAGCAATGGCCCAGCATATAAAGAAGCATTTAGCAGTGCAAACTGGAAGTCTAGCATGGGAATGGCAGGAGAGGTCTGTGCCAGTTTCTTATTTTCCATCTCAGTAGAAACAAGTTGGCTGACACAGCTGTATTTATAAAATCCCACTCGATGCAGAGAACAGTTACTGGCATGGAATGCTCGTTGGAAGATCTTGTTTATGTGTGCTGCTTGTACATGCAGAAAGTGTCTGAAGAGCTTGAATATCCCAGGTAGAGCTCTGGCAGCCCTGAGAAATTCATATGCATGAGAGCTCTTGTCAAAAAAAGCCTGCAGTAAGTTTCAGAAAGTCAGCAAAAGGAGGAATTTACTAGAAATACGCATTTAGGTGCTTATCTTCTCCAAAAGTGATGCTGCTACTTTATGGGATACTTTATTTTGACTGATTTGGTACAAGGTAGTAAAAGTAGTGTTAAAATCAGAACTAGTATTAATTACTGAAGTCCACTTCCAGGATGTGTGAAAGAAATTCAGACTATCTTGCTGCCATGTACCTCTAATTGACATAGTGTAGAGATCATTCAGTGGAAAACCCTGAAGTGCTTAAAGTACTGTATTTTCCACGGGTAGTAAGTTGGGGTGAGGGGGGCAGAAGCTGTTCCAGCTTTGTTGCTGCCCAGTGACGGAACTGGCAGCCTTTTGTGGAAGAACAGAGACATCCAGATGACCCCTGTGAGAAATGTTTGCCCAAGGCACACAAGCTGTGTGTGTGTAAACTTTGCAAAGCTGGTTGGTACTCAAGACTGTGGATTAACCACATCCCTCTGTTCTTCAGTCTCCTGTTTGTAGTGTTGCACTAGAAGACCTCATCCAGCATGTCTTTTGCTCTGCATGCTGCTGTTTAAAAGTGGTCCTGCTGTCTTCATGAATGTGTTCTCCAGGTTCCCCAATGCGTTAAATGAAATGGCTTAATTGATTTCAGTTTGTAATGCTTGTGTTTGGCTTTATCAGTTACCCTTTCCAGCTACAACTGTTATTTATTTCAGAATTACCTTTGAGTTTTGCAGTACAAAGCAATGGCAACAACGGAAACCAATTTGAAAATAGTTGTTGCAGACCCCATTTCTCTGAGACATGAGATGCAGTGACTAATGTTTTTCTCACAGACATCTCACAGCTACCTCAGTACTTCCCCCCACCCAATCCTACAACATTTGCTGCTCATCTTTTGAAATCTGGCACTTGTTTCTAAGCCTGAGAAGAGCATCCAAAAGTCAAGTGTGATACTTAGGAACCAGCTGGCCTGCTGGTCCCTGTAATGGTTTCTGTATTCCTTTGTTACACGTTCATGTCATGTGCTGGAGTTGTCAGTACTGTGAACTGTCTTGCTAAGTGACCAGACACTGTAGATTCTAGCAGTCAGAAGCAAGCTTCTCTTTCACACTTGGATCAAGTACACAAGGTTTGATGGCATAACCAAACATGCCACATCTTTGAGGCCATCTGTCTCTGGTAAGTCTGCTCTGTCTTCAGTAAGTCTGTAATATCCCTTCTCCAGCTCTTTGGTAGTGGACTTGGCCATTGCTCCCATTCTTTTCTCTTTGACAGCTTGTAGCTTTCCAGTTTCATTCTCAACTACAATTTCAGCTGTTCAGCACTGACAAGTCATTGTCTATCTCCTGAGCTCTAGGCTAAACTAAAGATCTTTGCTGCTTTCAGTAATGTGTAGGTATGTAGCCTGCAGCTTTGGGGGCCCACCAGACTTGAGGAAGAGTCAGAAGCTGTGAAAGCCTTAGGGTTTTAATCTAAACACACACATACATATTAAAGTACTATCTTCATCAGTACATTATTATGTGATATCCTTAAGTAAATGGAGAGAATGCACAGTCAGTAACAGTAGAAATAGCTGGGTGTAGCTGTCTCTGTAAGAAAGAGGAACAGTGCCATGTCTGTTGGCAAAACTCGAATTACACCATCTCCTTTTTATACCATGCTTTCCTGCAGTAACTACTCAGTGTGGGTTTTGCAATCTTCAGAATTACTTAAGACAGAAGACACACATC
>JAVHNF010076372.1:0-11921 GCA_034783455.1 Micropsitta finschii | reverse complement strand
GAAGGAGAGTACCAGTCACTGCTTGGAAAATTGTGGACAGAAGATAAACACGACTGCCTTGCAAGCTTAATCTACTTAATTTCTAGGGTAGCTTTTCTAGTTGCTTGTTTTAGACATTATATATGATTTCCCTTTTCTAGGAATGAACTGCAACACTTGCAGATGAAAGTACTTCAGGAACGTGAAAAGTATCAGCAGTCTTCTCAATCTAGTACTGCTATTTCATCAGTACCTGCATTTAATGTGAATGATAAGTTTACATTGAATAAGGATGATGCTAGTTACAGCCTCATCTTGGAGGTGCAGACAGCTATAGATAATGTCCTGGTGCAGGTGAGTGTGGTTTTGTTCTTGCTGGCTTTTGTGAATAAAATATTTGGAGACTTCCTAGTTCAAAAATCCAAGTTATAGTATTGGAAGTATATGGATTTTTAAATGTGTGAACTGTTAGAAGAGGGAAATGAAGTGTATAGCCTTGCAGTGGTGAAGTACCTGTTGTAAATGCTTGTTACAGAACAAACACAATTTAAACTTTTCTTGGACACAGCAAGGTTGCACTACCAAAGTAGACCCAAATGGCTGCTGTACTAGCAGGTTTCTGTGTAATATGTTGTTTTCCATGTCCCTCCTAGTTTAAACAGCAATTAACTCACTAAATCTTAATGAGGTACAGAGTCTCACTCCTCAGTTAAGTACCCTCTGTCGTGGAAAATTAATTTCAGAATGGTATGGGCCACCTGTGCACTTTTAGTGTGGAACAGCATCTGACTTGTGTGCAGTTGATGATAAATACTCCTGCCAAATAGAGCAGCCTTAATTAATAATTTCTCTTACTTCATCAGCTGAAATTAATCTTAAACAATGCCTGTCACCACAGTAATGCAAACAAACAACTTTGTACTGTGCTAAAAAAAAATGTTACTGTACTCAAATAACTTAGATCTGGATTTTGTAGATCCAGGAATGCAGCTGTGGACTCCAGTTCCCTGGCTTCCCTTCTCATCTTCACCACAGGTCTCATCCAGATTTCTCCAAGAACTGAAATTGGATGTTTTAAAAATTCATTCCAGATGACTGGCTGTAGAAAACAAACGCTCCTGTACACAGTTTAGAAGTCAGTACCAGCAGCTCTGACTTACAGTGACCAAGTTTAAACCACTCTGAAATTTAAATGGTATACAGACACAACTTAAAACATGATACATAAAATGCATATACACAGGTGACCAAGGGCTACGCAGTCTTAGCCTGCTTAGAAGTTTAAGGCTTGCACTAACTTCAAAGGGTTATCTAAACTCCCAGGGAGATTAGTGAAATGCACATTTACAGTGAAATTAGACAAAACAACAACCAAAAGCAAAAGGGCTGGTGAATTATGAGAGGAACACAAAACACAGGTAGACAGTTGGAAATAAGCACTCGCAATTTCAATGAAATTGAAACTAATTATTTTATTTTCAAAGTCCTGCTTTCTTACGCTACCAATAAAAATTCAAACTGCAAACATACAATCATAAGTGACATGTCATGAAAACGTGCTTTGTTGGTTTATGAACAGAAATACTTTGGGAATGCAAAATCTACAAAAGGCTGGAAAATTATACTTTAAAACTGGAGACTAAAAGGAACAAATCACCACTTTGTGTTGGTTTGAGGTTTTTTGCCTTTTTTTTTTTAATAGAAGGAATTTTGTATGTTTTAAATAAGCAATGCTGAAATGTAACGGTTGAAAACTGAAACACTTGGAATAGGCAGGCAGCATATGCCACTGCCACTTCACTTAGTTGGAAACTAAGTGAATTTTATAAAGACAAAAGGTTGCCCAAGATGCTGGCATTATTAAATATATGACATAAGTGGAATAACAGGAATATTTTCTGCCAATAAAACCTCTAGAAGAGACTGATTAAAGGCCTGAAAGTTAAGCTGCTAAGTTTTAAATTATGAATTTGTGTGTGAGCACAAAAAACCTTAAAATAATATTACTGCTATTATTTCTGCTTCAGAAATTACACTAAAGATGGTATTAGAATTGGGCTAAGCAGTATACAGCATCTACTAAACACAGACATTTCTGCAGGATTTTTTTAACTCTATTTGCAGAGGTATAAAAACCACTGGCTAAAATTATCAGAATACTCAAAACCAGAAAGGAAATTCACTTAAATTTGATTTAGCATATACATGTTGGTGTAAGGTCAAACTGACAGCCATCATAAAATTAAATCATATAGTCATCCAGTGTATATATATATAGATAGTGAATGTTAATATCTGCATGTCATTGTATAAGTTTCCTCGAATTTTAACTGCAGATATTTTAAGGAAAATTCCTAACAGATGAAACTCAGTCACAAAAGTAACACACAATCTTTTAATAGCTAGCAGCAGAAAAAACAATGATAACAAAGCAACTTTCAGCCTAAAGAAAACCACCAGGTATAAGTTCAATCAACAGTTTCCTACACAGAAGTCAGTACTGCTGAAGGAAAAAAACATAATGAAAGAGTCTGCTCTTAAGTAATAAAACATAAAAATAATTTGAGAAGCTGTCCAGTCAGTTGTTTCTTCTACAGTTATGTTAAATGACTTGTGTCTAAAGAGTTGATCAAATTGCTCCAGTGCTCTGTTTTAAATGCTTTTTTGCTTTGTTTTCAATCAGCTGCTCCAGAAAGAATGAGGAATAATTCATTCCAATAGAAAATTTTTCAGTTTCTTTGTCACCTTATGTTTTCTTACAGATTCTGTCTTATTAAGATATTGACAAGTCAGGTTTATGTAGAAAAATCTTACCATTTCACCTGACAGTTGTTTTAGTGGAATCAACATGATATATAAAAGGTTAAAATGTCAACTGAAAGAAACCTATGAAATGAAAATGATGAATTATGAAAATGAAAAATTACTAGTTTTGAGTGAAGTGCCTGCTACATTCATACTACATGTAATTTTCCATCTGCAGTCAGCATACTCTCAGTTAATAATGTCATTGTTTAAGTAAATATCCAACCTTCTGTTGATCTCCATGCTTGAATAAATTATTTTATTGTATGTTCTTCTAGAATACATTTTTAATATTGATCTATATGGCAGCAGCTGAAGACATATACAGACTTTCAGACAAGCATACACTCCTACTGTAAAGCTTCATTATAATATGATACAGTTTTAATACAATACTGAATCTTTTTAACAAGTTCAATTACTTGACTGGATACATGAAAATAATTCTGTACCTTGCTAATTTAAAGTCTGAAAACCTGTTATTCCATGAGCTACAAAACACACAATTTCCTCTTTCCTGGCAGTTATTTAAATGCCAGAAGTCAAACTTTTTTTTTTTTTTTCCATCCTAATCCAGGAGCTCTGCTAGCACTTCTTATTTGAAGCACAAATTTCTTGGTGATTGCCTTCATTTATTGTGACATATATTTTCCTAAATAGCTTCTTAGGCTAAATTTATAGAGAATTCTTAAGCTAAATTTATGTATCTTTTTTAAACTTAACAGATGGAGAAGCCAGCTCTCTCACTTGATAGAAATTCAGCGATGTCTGAAAAGTTACCTGTATTGCCAACCCAGATGAATAAAATTTTGCTAAAATAGTTTGTGCTCTAAGATGAACAGAAAGTTTTAATCAGGGGTACTTGCAAAATTAAGCATGCTCACTGACAGGAGAAAATAGTTACAGAAAAGTGAAACAGAAGATAAAGGCAATTGACACGATGAAGACTGCTTCAAAGAGCTGTTGGTCACCTTTATACTGTTTCCCAGAGAGGAAGAGGAAAGCATTAGTATTTATCCCAACTACCTCCCTTGCATGAAAAGCCACAAATACGTCTCCAGAGGAACACAGACAAGCCAGACCTCAAACCTCTGCTGAAATGAAACACCGGTTTGAAGATCCTCTTCACTAAAAGACTATTTCTGAACAGCTGGCTCACAAACAACGCTTGCTCTGCTTTCAGAAGTAGGATTTAACAGAATAACTTATATAACCCTTGAGAAACAAAAATAAGCAACACTGTGACCATCTCTTTTTCTTAAGCAGTACTTATCTTGAAGAGATTAAACGACGGGGGAAAACCAAAGACAAAACCAACTCGTATACCCACACCCAGCCCCCCAAAAAACAACAAAAAAAACCCCACAAACCACCAAAACCCAACAAAACAAAAACAAAACCCTCAACTATTTTAAAATAGCTCTTTTCTGAATCATGTAAATGTTATTTGGTCCCAACTATGAATGGTGATGTTTTGTAGTGTTATGTATTTAGCGAAGTATGAGGACCTGTGAAACACCGGCTTTATCAAACACACCTCAACCAAAGTAACATAGATGCCATAATCTGACTGCGATGTCACTAATTGCTGGATCGCTATTTCAGAGATCGTACTGGAAGATGTTCAAAACCATCCACAGTGACTGCTGGATCAGGAGAGCTTACTTGAACTTTAAGCCTTTGAACATAAATGAGGTCATGCTTTATGTCCATCATAAATCAACAATAAAGAGCACAACCATTTTACCATCTACAACAGACTTAATGCTAACCACTGAGTTTATGGACAAACTTGAATGTTGAGACAATCTGGTAGCCCGTAAGTTCTGCCTCTCTCCCTCTTCCTGTATACAGCCTTCTCATACAATATTTATTTCCATATCAAATGAAGTCTTGATTTTCAACAGCCTACATTCAGAATATTATTCTACAGCTGCAGTATAAGGACCATGACTGAGAGTTTTGTTTTTCTGGCTTATATAACTGTATTTATAATTAAGATCAACCTTACACGAATAAGCAACAGAACTACCTTGGAGATAGGTCAAGCCTGAAGAATGAAATGCCATCAAAACCACATGAATTTGTACATATTCAGTCCCAAGTTCAAAGTACTGTTCTTTTGAGCTTGTTTTCATTAATGAAAAAAAACCAAACAAAAAAAAAAAAACAAAAAACAAACCACAAAAAAACAAACCAAACCAACCAAACAAAAAAACCCCCCACACATATATCAGCATTTAATGATTTTAAAACTGTTCCACATGCTGGTTTTCCCCTATGGAGAAGGGGCTGAGAAAGAATAAGATAGACATGATGTATTTGTCACAGCCACTTAATGCACTTAAAATCTACAGATGCCATTGTGCTGAGAGCAGTGTAGAACGGCTAAATATGGTCCTGCAAAAGAAGACGTGAATAGATAGAAACAGTGGTCTAACAATGACAGGAATACAGAGAAACAGCATGGGAACTAAAACACACAGTGGCTGTGATACAAACAGAGAGAGAAAATGAAGAAAACCAGGAAAAACCCTACACTGAAGACAGTAAATTCATGTGAGGGGAAAGCAGACCTAATATTGCCTCTTAGAGAGATTGATAGAGGCTTCCCCAAGCAGCAAGCAGCAAAAAAGCAAAGCAGGTTAAGTGCATAGAGCATAAGATCACTGCATAAATTCACCCTTTCACTAAGTGACTCAAAAGCCAGGTATATGAGATTATTTAACTCTGTGGAACTGAACTCCCAGCTTCTTCACCAACTCTAGGCTGCATCAAAAGCACCACTAGAGAAGAATCTCTGAGGTTACCATTTCAACATATTGCCAGTTGCAACGTACAAAAGGGCAGGAATCAAACTTGTTTCCTTGAATGAAAATAACAGCTAAGGGAATAAAATCAAAACCTAAGAATTTTCTGCTGACAGCAGCTTCCCTCACCTGCTATTAATTGCAAAATTCCCATTCCCCTCTGCAGCTGGCAATTTCTTAGAACGGATGATGATGCTCCACAAAAAAAGCTTGTCCCCAGCTAAGGTCAGTAAAAAAAGTCCTCTACAAACCCACATAAACACTTCAGCATTAAATTATTTGTATGAGGACAGAAACAACATATTAATTAACCTTGTGTTAATTAAACTTTCTCACTCCTTTCTAGAGTAAACAATCCCCCAGATATATTTAATCTGCTCACTTTTACATCACCAGGCAAGTGAGGAAATAAGCCATTAACAGCAAAAATTACCCAGTTAATTTCTTGCTCAGCTGTATGGCTTTTCTTCTCATTCATCAAGACTGGGAAGTAGTAAGCAGTGAATCAGCGTGGCAGTGGGGGACAGCTGTGATGCAAGCAAGGTTCAGCAGCAGCCAAAACACTTGTGTGTTATCAACACTTCTGGCCACAATGTAAAGCACATCACCTTAGGAGCTGTTATAAAGAAAGTTAACCCCATCACTATCAGGCCCAGTAGAGACCTAAGCCAAAATCAAATACAGCTTCTCAAAGGGTATTAAGTCTCCTCACATTAATGCTTTCCACAGCCAGTCCATTTCTGGATTTTTTTTTCTCATCTTCTGTCTGGCATTATCCTTACTGACCTTTACCTGTGGTTTTATTTTATTGTAGAGCTCTTTTAATGTCTTCCTCAGGATAAGAAACTAAAACAGCTCAGATAACCTACACGATAACTTTTATATTATTAGAACAACTAAAATTCAAAATTGTCCTGGATACGAAACCAAAGCACTAGTTTCCATCCAAGTCACTTTCTTTGTCCTTAAAGCAAAGTAATAACTTCATCAGAAATAGAAATCGTCAAGCCAATTTCCTTTTGGACATCAACAGTACAAAAGACGCTAATGAGAATTTCTGGCAATTTACGATTCTGTTTTGATGTGCAGATACTGGCTGTCATTATTTCATGTCACAGTAAAAGAAAAAAAAAATCCTAACTAGCTTTCATGCAACAGACCAAATCAATCCTTCAAGATGTCTTTCTTCATTAATTAACAAGTCCTAGAAGTCTGTCCTAGGCAGTGAAAGAGGAACTCTTCCCCCCTACTCCCCATTATCCTTATAACACATCTGACATTTTCATTCTGAGAACATTTCTCCCATTATGTTAGAGGTACTAATATTCTGTTTTGAAAGACATGCTATTTTAAAGTTAACACAGAAGTATAGATTCTCCATGTTTCTATACTGCTTCTTAAAAATTCAGATACAGTTTTCAGATAGGATACTTGATTCAATGGACTAGACAAATTATATCTATTGTGACTCAGATGCTGTTAAACAGAAATATATGCCCTGTGATCTTGAGGATATGTCTTCAGTGCATGTGGCTGAAGTGCCAGATTTAGATCTTTACTGAATATATAAATGTTTAAAACGGGGGAAGGGGGGAAAAGGATTGGATATAAACCTTCACCCATGAAAATGTGCTCAGTTGTCCTCCAAGAATAATGCACAGCTTTGAATTATACAGTTAAAAGACCCAGGAACACCTTCCTGGTTTGAGAAAGTCAGATGATAAAGATGATGAAAAACGTCAGTGACATGAGCTGGCAAACAGTTTTCTACGGAATGATATCATGTTTGTGGTCCCCATCCTGCCCTCCTTCCCCTTCGACCTCTTAGGAAACACAAAAATAAAACCCATGGCTAGATCTATTCCCATAGATAGCAACTAGTATGGCACTGAGAAAAGCAACTTGCAAGCAAAGCCAGTCTTTATTACCAGCATCTAAGATATAAAGTTAAACAAGTGGCTGATTTGCAGTATAAACTGAGCATTTTGCTCAAAAGTATCTGTTTCTAATTCTCCCTTTCTACTTCAGTGACATTCTCACACTGGATACCCAGGATATCCATTAGTAACAATGCATGTACGCTCCTGTCTTGTTTTCTTACAGGTAATTCAGGACTTCTTTCAACTGGTGCGCTGTTCACTCAGGATCTTCTCGTACAATTGTTTTGAAAAGATACTGTTTAAGAGTAGTACTTAAAGGTAGTACATATTCTTTTTAGCAAATCACTAAGAATCCACTGCTTATCACAGTCACATATGGCATTTTGTAAAGATGGAGCAGAAGACTTAGCCAAGGATCATACCATAAGAGATAAACTACATGGTGCTACTGATAAGACTTTGCTTACTCAACAGCAATTGGAGCAGAAATAGTTCAAACTCTAACAGCTCTGTCCTCATTCTTACAACTTACTCTGTCTAAAGGCTTCGTAACTCTTCCTATAAAGTAAGACTGTTTAAAAACCTAAGCTAAAAAAAAAAATAAAAATAAAAACCCAAACTTTTTTTCATCAAAGGTGTCTTACAGCTGGTGGACCAAGGCTCAAAGAAAGCTATTCAACAAGAATGAGTGAATTCCTCACAATCAGCGTATTTTGTAAGCCATGCAAATTTCAGTTGTGGTTTAAGTTTTCCTTTAGCTTCTATAAACAGAAGATAATAGAATACAAACCTCAGCAGGAACATCAAAAGCTGCCTAACTACAGAACTGGGTGAGTATAAAAAAATCCCTTCCTCTGTAAATTGTGAGTCATTCTGAACATGGAAAAAAAATCTCCTCTTATGCCACTATAATGATCAGTGGTCTCTCTTTTCAGAGAACATGTGACCAGAAGTGTTTTGGGGTTTTTTTTTGTACAGAATTAGGTCAAAAACCAAGCAGTCCCCGGAACTTCTGTAGAAGAGGAAAGTACTGGTGTAAACTCAGAAAGGCTCTCTTGGATGTGTCAAAGAACAGTGTTTATTCAGGTATATTTGTAGGAATGGCAACTGGTGCCTTACTAAATGTCACCTCTTGGCATTGTTTCAGAGTTTAACATGTAACTGCTTTAATCACATTTCTTTAATCACAGAATAAGAAAGAAAAGCTATGCCGTTTCAAAAAAAGGCACCTGTCAAAGGAAACCAACAAATTCACCAATAACTGAGGATGCCTTTTGAAAACGCCATATGCAAATCCAAATACAAACCAACACATACCAAAGAAGGCTATGGAAACCTTTCTGAACAGCACCTTTCTTGTTGAAATGTATACTTGACTCTTTCTCAGAAGTACTACATTGTATCAGTATTGCAAATTAACAGCATTGGCTATGCTCATTATTGCTCAGTGTTCCTAAGCTACTTGGAAGACTGATAGTGCTAATGCCTATAAATAACACTTGATATTGTCCTTCTAAAACTCTCCCACAAATTGTGAAGTACTTGTCTGTTTACAGCACTGTAGAAGAATAATTATGCGTAATTTAACAGGCTGCTCACAGTGTAAATCAGATCCACTCTTTAACAGGCTTAACTCATTCACTGGCTTTTTAGAATAACTTTAATGCTACACATTAATGAATATGGTTTGAACAAGAAAGAGTACTAACCCTGTAGAGAGGGTGGCATTTGTTCTTGAAACATGGTGCCAAACGAGCATAGATCTGCAGGCTATAGTAATAACTTGCCAGCTGGAGAGATAATGCAGAATGTAATTGCTTTTCAAAGCATTTGTTGGCATCTACCACCTAGGAGAAAGAGAGCATTAATTTAGATGGAAGAATTAGCAAGCACACAACAGTAAGTGCACAAACTTTCTAAAAAAGCTACTTGCTGTGATTTAGAAATAGCTTAGACTATATTCTTCTAGCACATAAGTCAGTAACCTACACACACAAAGACAATTCTACATTATGATGTTTTCCCCCCTTCCACAGCTAACCAAAACGCTTTTCCAACGACAGTTTTGTTGCTTCTATACCACAAAGTTATTATCCATATCTCTGAACTACATTAGTACTGTCAGTCACATGGCCCAACTATTATTTTAAATAAGAAAATGCATCTTTTTGTCAGCACCACACTTGCAAGCCAGTCCAGCAGCATCTGTTCAGTTTCCTTTAAATGGACAAGCTAAACCTATAAAAATGTGTATTTTCATGAATTCAGTGACTTAAACTTTAAAACCCTAAAGAAATTATATTTTCTTATGGAATTCTGAAATGCTATGTATAGTCTTTCCTGGCAAAAACATACAAAACAAATCATTATCAACATACCTGTGGTAATGCAAGTAGATAAGCAAGAGACAAAGCCGTATCATTTGGTAAAGCATCACTTGCCAGCTGTAGCAGAACTGGAACATGTAGCAAGTAGAAATAAAGCTTTAAATACTGACCCATCTAGCCTTGACAGTTAGCAAA
The DNA here is from genome assembly GCA_034783455.1 of Micropsitta finschii. NCBI lineage: Eukaryota > Metazoa > Chordata > Aves > Psittaciformes > Psittacidae > Micropsitta > Micropsitta finschii. The sequence continues at coordinate 1,925 of JAVHNF010076372.1, read as the reverse complement.
TGAAATGTTTTCACTGTAACCATATTTTATTAGACACTAGCTTAAAGCACTCCATACATACTTAATTAAAAACTTATCGGTGCAATCCAGAAACAGACAATAAGTAATTAAACTGCAGCACAGGTTTACCTTGACTTCTAGACAAAGTGTTTGATGAATTAACCAAACAAGAATAAGATTATGAAGTAACAGATGCTAAACAAAGCCACCAAAATATCACCTGTACTGATTTACAACAGGAAAATCTTTTGCTTGTGAAATCAAGGCAGTTATGTTGTACGTGTTAGAAGATACCAACCAGAGGAATGGTACAAAATGCTTCCTCTTCCAGCCTAAGCTCTAATTCACTTAACACAAGAAACTATATTAAAAACTTGTCTTAATTAAAACAAAAAAAAAGAAAAATAGTGTCATGTGAATTTCAAATAACATCAGTGCAACATCAAAACTAGGTCCTGCCACATACTGCAAACAAAAGTATCAGCACAACAGTCAAAATTAATGTAGCAAAGAATAACTATTCTGATCATAAAAAGATAAACTTCTTGTAAAACTGACACAAAAATTAACTGCTTTTCCTACATTATAGATACAAATTTATATTTTGTTTAAAACCCCACTATATTTTACATTACGCAAATAGGAGAACCAATACACAGGCACAATGTAAATGCCCAAGATCTGTTAATTAGAAACAGCATCTCTCCTTTATGGAGTTATCTCCTTCATACTGAAGTCAAGCATCACTGCGGCTGCTATGAAATTTACAGCAATCACAGAATAATAATTCTCATGATACACTTAATATGCAGTTTTGGGAATAGAAAATAGAAATTATCAGTCCAGGTGCAATTTCAAAAATCTTACGAAACCAGACCAGAAACTGCATAAGGAATTGTTAAGCATACCAGGAGATTCCCTTTTTTAATATTTTTATTATTACTATTATTGCTGTTGTTGTTGCTATCATTATTATAATTCAAATTAATAGAAGACATCTTCCAGCAACTTGGCTCTCTGTTTAATTTGAAGAAGTCTCAAATACTGCATTACACAAAGTACTCTGTACTGTTTTCACTCAAATTCCTGCATTACACAAAGTACTCTGAGGGCATGCTGACTTGAAACCTTATTACAACACACAGCCCCACAGTGAATGCTTTGTTCCAAAGAATGATTCATAAAAGGCCTGAATGACCAATTACAATTTTTAGATTATCATCAATTTGCCATCAGCCTGAAGTGAATTTACATGCTGGCCCTCAGCCAGATACAACCCCCAAATGTCTATGTGACAAGTCATCACAGAGGATGTGTACATGGCAATATCACAGTTAACTGCAGTCAGAATCACCTATGGTCTCTGCTTCAAATTGCTTTTATCAATAGTTTTTTCCTGCTGACAGCTTGTTTCTGCTACATGCAAAATACTCTGTATGCTGTCCAACAGGACTCTAGAAATATTTAAATCAAAATCTTGATGAATTAGTTTGCAAAATTGGTACTTACTACTCCAAGGAAACACAAGCAAAGTCACTTTATATATTCTTACAAGCACCTCTAGTTGAACAGAAAAAAACTGGGAGGAGGCAATTAATAATTGGCCAAATAATAATAATCTTCCCCCACTCTCTGGAGAATGAATGATTGCAAAGCTTTGGTAATACATAATAAATTGTGGGTTCTCTTCTAATTTGACATCTGCAACACAACAACTGCCACACTAGAGAGCAATCATGACAAAGAACACAAGGCCGGAAAACAATACGATTTTATTAATACTCATGCATGAAGTGCAACACAAAGGCATCCTAGTTGCCAGAATGTACTTAAGAAGAAAGACCTGAAAGACCTGCCTCCATCATCATCCCCTCTGAGGAAAAAAAAAAAAAAAAAAAAAACCGAAAAAAAAAAAAAAAAGCCCA
>JAVHNF010076365.1:33965-44010 GCA_034783455.1 Micropsitta finschii | reverse complement strand
GGTGCCCAGAGAAGCTGTGGCTGCCCCATCCCTGGCAGTGTTCAAGGCCAGGTTGGACACAGGGGCTTGGAGCAAGCAGCGGATGTGAAGGGAAAATCCATCTCCGAAGGTCACCGGTGGGGGGTTTGGGGTTGACCTGGCCACCGCCATGAAGCATCTCCACAAGAGCAGAGAACTCGCTCAATCCAGGAGCCACAGGAGCCTGCTCCAGGGGCTGGATGAGAGGATTCGATCCGGGAAGGAGGCAGGATGGGGTTTGTAATGAGGGTGATTCAGCACTGCAGCAGGAGTGCGGCTGGATCCCGAATCCTTGTGGAGCCTGTGCAGAGGATGGGAAGAATCCCTGCAAGGAGGTGGTGGCTCAGGCTGGAGGCGAAGTTTGCATCACTCTGTGATGCAGGAGTCAGCCTGAAGAGCCCCAAAAAGCCCCGTTTAACCCTAAAATCTGAGTTTAACCCTAAAATTCAAGGCACATGCACCCAATGGGACGGGATGGAGCGCAGGGATTGGGAATTCAGTGGCAGACGAGCCCCAGCACAATGAGGACGTGGCACTTTGTGTCTGGCCACAATCAAGATGCATTACCCATCCCTTGGCCGCTCTAACACATCCTGACTCCTGCCAAGGCTTAATCAGACCGGGCTTAGAGCCAGGCTCTGCCTTACCCTGCCCGGGGAGGGGGGGGAGCAGCTCAGCCCCATGGACCAGCTCCAGCAGCGGGCAGGGATTTGTCCTCTTGGCCATGGGGGGTGATGCGGTGGTGAACATCTCCTGCTCAAACCGGGACCAGTGGCACCAGTGAGGACCACGGGGATCCATCCTGGGCCTGGCGCTGCTCAGTGCCTTCATAAGTGATGTGCATGATGAGCTTCCTGATGACACCAAACTGAGTGGGAATGGGGGCAATTTGGGAAGGGAGAGGTGGGATTGTTCAGCTGGAGAAGAGAAGGCTCAGGGAGAGCTGATCCATGTGCCAGGGGTTAAAGGGGGGCTGCAGGGAAGATGGAGACTCCCTTTGGACAAGGAGTCCCATGGGAAAGCCCAGGGGTGATGGGCACAAGTTACTGCTGGGAGATTCCCAATGGACACAAGAGGAGAATGGTTCCCAATGAGAACAAGGAGCCATTGGAATAATCTGCCCAGGGCAGTGGTGACTCCCCAGTGTTGGACACTGTTAGGATGGGGCTGCCCAGGGTGCTGGGCACCCAGTCTGGGTCATGCTGTGCCTGGAGAGGTCGGAGCGGATGATCCCTGAGGTCATTCCCACCGGGATTCCATGCTTCCATAACTATTACATCCCATCCTTAGGCAAGCCTGCCGAGGGGCTCAGCAAACATCTCCCATCCCATTGGGAATGACCTGGCCACCTCAGTGCTACCCAAAGCGAGCTCCATGCCCTGCTCCGGGAGGCCGAGAGAGCCGCATCCTGATGGATGGAAGGAGCAGAGGACCCCAATGAGCCGAGTGCTGGATCTGGATTTGCATCCAGGTGAAAAATGCGCTCCATAAGGAAGTGACGCAGAGGAGTTTCCATGGCAAGACTTGGCATTCCGGATGAAGGCAAGGATCCCTTGGCATTCCGGATGAAGGCAGGGATCCCTTGGCATTCCGGATGAAGGCAGGGATCCCTTGGCATTCCGGATGAAGGCAGGGATCCCTTGGCATTCCGAATGAAGGCAGGGATCCCTTGGCATTCCAGATGAAGGCAGGGATCCCTTGGCATTCCGGATGAAGGCAGGGATCCAGACAGCCACTTCCTTACTGCCAAGCGTGGCCACTCCATCTCTCCCTATTGGAGACCCCGTTCCCCCCCTTCCCGTTGTCCAACCCCAGCCTGGCAGGAGGGGGGAACCGCTGTGTCCCCTCCACCCGCGGACCTCCTCCAGGCATCCTGGGCTTCACCTGGGATGAGGCCCTGCTCCGCTGCTTCCCTTCCTCAGGAATTCCGCCTCTCCAATATTGCCCTAATCCCCTGTTAATGGCTTTGACGACTTGACTAATTGCCGCAATCATTGACTGAACGGGGGACCGGGTCGATTCCAACCTCACCGAGGACCCATCCCACCCTCATCCATAACGGGAGGTGGCGAGGGCTCTGTCACCGCCGGCCCTGACCCCCTCTTCCCCATGGCCACCTCCTCCCCTGCCCTCCCGCTCTCGGAGCAGCAGCCATAGGAAGCAATCGGGGCCGGACAGCTGGGCTCTGCCTCCTTCCCCGGCTCGGATTAGGAGGCTCGGGCTTATCATAGTTGATAAATGGGCCTTTGGTGCGGCGCCGGCGCCGGGTCCCTCATTGGGGAAATCTGTTCCTGTCAGAGCAGGAGCGCGCTGACAGGCAGAGATTTTTCATATTTTATTAACTCCCTCCTCTTCCCAATCCGTCTTGGATTCCTCGGCATCCGCGAGAGCTGTCAATAGAGGCCGGGATGCGCGGGGGCTGACGGGGATGCTCTGAGGAGGGGAGATGAAGAGAGGAGGGTGCACAGGGCTGGGGGAGCAGAGCGGCCTGTGGTGAGTGCCGGGCCCCGCGGAGGAGGAAAGGGCGCGGGGAACGAGTCCGCGGCGGGGGCCGAGCGGGGCAGCGGGCACCGGGTCCGGGCTGTGCCCGTCTCTGCTGCCGTGGTCCTGGCGCTTGGGTGCGGCTTCCTGAAGCCGGGAGCGAGTGCAGAGGGCGAGCAGCGGGGAGGTGTGGGGAGGTGATGGGTGAGGGCCGCAAATGCGACCTTCGGGGCTCTTTGCGTCAGTTCCGTGCTGATCCCTTCCTAAGGACCACAAATGGGTTTTCCACCATGGAACAGCGCTGGCGGGGTTGGTGCTTTCACTCGGGCCAGTCTGGGCCTCCTCCTCTCCCAGAGACAGACAAACCCTGGAGAAGAACCTTGCAACTGCTGTGGTCCCAGTGGTAGCGGTGCCCTAAAGAAACGGGAACCTTCCATTGTCGTTGGGGCAAACAGCTTTGCCATCCCTTCCTTCACTGTTAAACTGGTGCGAAGCAAAGGGGCTGTGTTCTCATGCAGGACAGAACTTCTCCTTCCTCTCCTGTACAAGCGTGGCAAAGAACAGGCTAAAAGAAGCCTCCCCGGGCTGATGGCTTCACTTATCCTTGAAATTAGCAAAAGTGGGGCTTGTTTTCCAGGTCCGGACTGTGCGGTGCCTGTTGGAGGAGGGGATGTAACGCGTCTGCAAGAGGAGAAACGCCCTTCGTGTGCTCGGGTTTTCTCATCCTGTGCGGTTCAAGCATCCTGGGCTCGCTGCAGTTAAGCACCAGTCCCACCACGAGCCATTCCTCCTAAGGGATTACAAGGTAATGATCTGCCTTTGAATGCCCTGGGGTAACTTCCTGCAACCTGGAATTCTTAAAGCATCTTCCTTAGGTATTGTCATTATCTTCTCCTCCAGGAGTGGGATGGGAAGGCCTTGAACAGGGAGATGACAGATTTAACCATTTACCGACCTTTGGGCCTTTAGTTTTTGCATCACATTCGCTCAGGTGGTTTGGCTTGGGGTTTGGTTTGGAATCAGGAGATGTTACTGGACCTGAATACAAAGCATCTTCAGCCTCTGCATTAGTCCAGTGTCTTCCGAGTAATCCCTGTGTAGCTGCTGCTTTCCCATCTGTTTAACAGCTGCACTCAAACTAATGCCCTTCCCCAGGAAAAGAATTTGGCCTCCTCCTAGGTGAATGAAGTATCTTGACCTCTAAAGTGAGGTTTGGGTTGGGTGTTTTATTCTGGGGTTTTTGATGTATCTCTGAAAAAAGGCGAGACAAGAAAGGAACAGGTTTTTATTAGGCAAATGATGCTGGTTACCAGTAGTCACTGCATTGCTGCAGGCTCTCACAGCTTGTCCATATGATTTCTGTGCCAAGACTTGAAGCTCTCCGGGCAGGAATGATTCTCTCCCAGTGTCAGATTCATGAACCATAATAAATCCCTATAAAAAAATCCACTTTTTCTCTGCAGAAAAAAAATGCTGAGGAATTTGAAAGGACTTCTCTCCCATCCCCTAAAGGTAAGGCCTGCAATGGTGCGCTGCTGCTGCCAGGGTTTCAGCTGGCCTGTGAACTGGAATGACCATTTACACCTGTCAGAAGTGAGGTGCTGCTTACCTCTGTCATCTGAAGTCTTGGTGCCTCCCACGAGTGTAAACTCCCACTGTAGGCAAAGGCAGGAGAGACAGCTTGTGTGTGTTAGTCCTTACACTTCCCTCTGTTGGCTGGAAAGGGGACATGGAGCAAGGCAGGAGCGCTGGCTTAAGGCACTTGTTAGGAGATTAAAGTTTGTCATTCTGCAACGTCCAGAATGCTGGAATTCCACATCTGAGCTGCGAGTGTGGCTCAGAAAACAGAGCATTGACTTGGCTCTGCACTGCTGGGAAGTACAAAGGGAGAAGCCCTTGCCACAGAACAGATCCCCCAGCCTTGTACAAAGGCTGGTGCTGGTGGGAAGATAATTTTGCATCAGGTGGGTGTAAGTCATATCAGCTCTGCCACAGCAATGCAGCAGCACTGTGTTAGCAGAAAAGCTTCCTTGTACTATAAACAGCACAATGAGTTTAATGGTGCAGGTCTGGAATGACTTCACAGTGGGAGACAATCTCAGTCGGTTTGCTCTTGTCTTTTCAATGCTTATTCACTAGCACATGCTGACGTGCAGCCATTAAAGAGGATGCTGTATAACTGCTGCTTTCCAGAGACGAGATTCTGGCTGTACAGTACTGATGATGGCAGCTCGATGAGATAAACAGCCTTTTCTAGGGACTGAGATATGTGGAAACATGTAGGAACAGCTCCACCTTATGGCACATGACTTTGGGATTAATCTCCATGTACCACGTGATGGTTTGCTGCCATTTCAGGGATCCGAGTTACACTACTCTGTCCTTTGGCAGATGCAAACTTACTATAAACCCCACTCTACATTAGCAGGAAAACAGCATTAAAAGGTGATGTGAAAACCTGAGAACCTTCTTGACACATCAGGATTTACTACACAGCTCTATAGAGCCAGAAAGGTGGATGGATGTGCCTCTGGCATTCTGCACGAAGCCAAGGGGACCAGTGATAAGCCCCTGCCTTTTGTTCAGGAGTGGGCATCAAGTGGCACATTGCTGCTATAAAGCAGGAGGAGATAATGCATGAGCAGAGTGAGTAACCAGCTCACTACGAGTAGCGTCATATTCACTATTGTAGGAGCTTGTGTTGATTTTGTAGCACTTCAGAGAGTTCGGAAAGGATTTCATGTCCTCAGGTGCTTAGAAACTACTACTACAGCCCAGCACAAGCTACATTCCACAGAGGGAAAGTTCCAAAGCACTGAAGGCTATGCAGTGATTCTGAGGAAGAATGATCATGCTAAGGTTCAAAGAAGTGATGCTCTAAACCAGGATCCTTCCAGGAGAAGGATGTAGGAAGATGGGGTATGTTCTGTTGATAGAAAAATAGAAGTTCCATGTACTTGGCTGCAAGAAGAGAGGGATGGACTTCAAGACAAAGTCCTTCTCTAGGCACACAGAAACTGAACACACAGAGCAAGAAGTGAATCCTTGCTTGATTTGCATCCGCTCCTCCACAGGTCAGGATTAGCATGGGACTCCTGAGAAAGGATGTCCCCAGAGCAGCGAGCTTGCCTTGAAGTGAGCAACGCTCACAACCTCAAGAGGTTCGCTTGACAAGGAGGGAATATGGGATGTTCAGAGGGAATGAGAGGGACCATGGTGCCAGGTTTGGAATACCTTGGGGCCGACCTTTTCTAGGTGAACAGGAAGCAAGAGTTGCATGCTCTGGTTATCCATGTATTACATTATCATCCTGGTGCCTTGCTCTAGCCTGTAAATGAAGACACTTCTGTGGATTTGAACTGAGCCAAGTAGGACATCCTAAAGTGATGGTTTGGATTTGAGGACAAGACCATTGTGGGAACAAGAGAAATACGTGGGGACAAAACTGAATGTTTAGTGATGTTCTGTATTTACCCTGCAGTTAGATAGGTATCTAGCGCTGAGTCCAAACCAGTGCTGAAGTCCCTCCCTAAAAGGAGAGGGAGTGTGGAAGTGCTGATGCGGGAGCCCATTGTGTGTTCAGGATGTGGGGTAATCCAGCATTACACTTTCTTCTTGTGGCTTTCCAATGACCCCCTGAGGAAAAGTGGGATGACAGCAGAATTGCCTCATGCCTCGGAGAACTGAACCAGCTGCTCCTGTCTCTAAACTTTGCTTTATGGCTCCTCTCATCTCTGCAGACAGACAAAATAGGAAACTACTTGCTCTGTTTACAGCTGGAGCCTGCAACTGTTCCAGTCAGTAATGGGAAGGGTGACTTCCAGTTTTGCTTTGGTCACAGCCTCTGCCTGGAGGATTCACTGCTTCAGTCCCTGATAAATGCTTCTGTTTCCTGTCACCACGACATCATAAAATGCTTGTCCTTCTCCTCCTCACTTTCTTGCCTGCTTTGGCCCAAGTTTACAGGCACCCTTCAGCAGTCTCTCTATGGAAAAAACTAATCAGCTTAGCTGTCCCTTTCTCAGCCATGTCTGTGTGATAATGAAAGAGTCCGTATGCAGGGGCACAGCCAGTAAATCAGTGTAGGGAATGTCATTACAAATATGAAATAGTGGGTAGCACTGCACTAATCTCAACCACTGACATGCGTCTGGGTTACCAGACAGCTGGAGTGTTCAAGGTGCTAGCTACTGTTCATCAGGATAGGCAGAAACATTGAGAGACTATCCCAGCAGTAAGATCTTAATGGTTGTATTTGGGCTCTTAAGCAGTCTTGAAGGGGATAGAGAACTCTTCCAGGATCAGGGCTTGGCTCTCTAAATAACTGAAGTGAATGGCAGTGGTTTAGAGGCAGCCTCTCAGTGTGACGTGGCTCTACACCGTGTGCTTTTCCACAATGACTTTACATCCTAATGATGAGGTTTTATTCTCATTGCAGAGAATCGTTATGTATTGCATGCTACCCTCCTAGCCGTCCTCATGTGCATGCAGTGAGGGCACAAACCAAACCACCAGCTCGCTTCCTTTGGCTGCTGAGAAGTTTGTTGTCTGTTTGCCTTTTCCTCTCCTCAGCTGGACCATGGCTATGCCCTCCATACGGCAGCCAAGGATTGCTTCAGTGCTGCTCTCAGCCCGGATGTCCAAACCCCAGCACCTACACCGAGAGCCATTTTCTACACCAGTGAGAACAACCCGGTGAGTAACTGCCACAGCCAGCACTGCCAGGCAGCAAGTGCCTGGGACATGCTGCAGCCAGGGGTGCTCACTGGGCTTCTAGTGAAGAGAAGGGACTGCATGGCTTTAATACCAGGCATCTGGAGCATCCCCAGCCTGAAAGAAACAGGCCCTGGCTGTGTGCTGCACCTGCCTGGGTTTAAACACCACAGGGCTGGTCCTCTGCCTGCAAGCTCCTTGGAACAAGTATTGATTCCTTCTCTACAGTTGCACGGAGGAGACAGGCTGTGAATTGCAGCAGCTCGGATGTGGCTTAGCTTGTCATCAGGCACCATTAATTTCAACTCCAGGGTTATTCTTCCCTGACGAACCTCCCCAGATTGGCTCTGAAAGGGGGTAAAAAACACACCCCAGATGACCTCAGCACAGCACAGCTCTCCAGCATCATCATTCCAGCCTCACACTCTCTGTCTCAAGCGCAAAATGAAGTGGAATAAATGAATGGAATAAGCCTTTGAGGTGCTTTGCTGCTGCCTCTGTAATTGGAGTCTTTCAATACTGATTCCTCTGGGGTCTCTATGGAAACAGCAGCATGCAGATGATCTCACTCACGTGATGCGAGTGTCTCTATAGATTGCACAGAAGAGTCCAGATGGCAAGGATTGTCCCCACTGTCCTGTGCATTTAGGTTGCCAGGCAACTGGCTTTGGCATTCTGGTTTCATGTGCCTGATGTTTGGCGACAGCCACCATTGCTTATTCATTTCTCAGGTCAGTGTTCCTTGGACTTGCTGTGTCACACATCACGTACTGCAGCAGAGCGGCTCTGCTGCTCCCTGCAGCAGCACCCGTGCTTGTGTGTAAAGCCCCACTAAAAATGGGTCAAGATGACCACATAAAAACTAAGACTTAGCTTTTATACACCTTCCCATCAGCAAAAGAGCCTAAACATGAGGATAAAGGTACTGACCCACTTCACAGAACTGAAGAGTGAAGGAATTTGCCAAGGTTATGCAGCAAGTCAGTGGTGAAGCAGAAGGAAAATGGTCTCTGGAGTACTGCTCTTCTGCTCAAGCCTGTGGGTAACACTGCCATGCAGGAGCACCAGAGCTGTTAGTCTGTGTCCAACACGTGCAGGAAAGCTCCAGGGAATCCAGCCCAGAGTTTGAAATATAGCCCTGCCTGGAAGAGGACTGAAGCCTCCAGTGACAGCTCTCCTCTTCAGCCTGCTTCCAAGTAACATCTCACAGCAGAGGAGCTATTGCCCAGCAGGTTTTTAACGTTTTCTTCCCGTTGCTAAGATTTACTGACCAGTAAACACCGCATTGGCCACTTAAGCACCTTAGAGAGCAGTTGCTGAAGTTACCAAATGGTTTCTTCCTATAAATAATCTGGCAAAGCTGTGGGTACCTCAACTCCTGCAGCTGTACCAAGGGGAACATAGAGCCCTGGACACACTGACCTGTCCTAGGAGTACCTGTCCGCAGTAAGGCATGGAATGGAGGTCTCATCAGCATGGGCTCTTCAGAGCGGAGGGGGCAGACAATAAGAGAACAGGCATGCTGCATGCTGAAAAGCCCACCTGAGGAAAGGAAGGTAGCAAGAATCCTGGGCTGGAGAACTGAGGGGTCATTGGGCAGAGGTGAGCGACCAAGCCCGGAGCAGAACTGTCTCCTCTGTTCTGGCCTCAGTACATTAAGCCCTGGCTCCACAGCAAAGCGAAGAAGGAATACAAGGGAAGCGTGGCTCAGCCCCCAGGCCTGGTAAAGCTGGCAGGAATAATGACTGCTGCTTTTCCTTTCTGAATAGGAAATAAAACTCTTCCTGGGTCATAATTATGCAAAATAGAGAAGACAAGGAAGATGTTAGGGTCTGGTTCCATCTCAACCAAAATGGAACCTGGAAAACCAAGGGTTCACATATACGCTCAAGGAAGCCCATTATTGTTTATTGCCAGGTAGGATCCTTTCTTTAGACTTCCTAAGCATCTCTCATTAGCATCCTGGGTCCATTAGCATCCTGGTCCATTAGCATCCTGGGACCACAATCCCTGTTTGCTCTAGTTCTGGCTCTCCGTAGGCACTTGCTTTGAGTGCCCCCTCCCTGTTTGGCTCTCCTGGACCCAGAAAAGAGACCTCGGGCTCTCCCAAGTGTTAAAGTTTGCATTTTACCTTCCCAGGCCAACCACGGAGAGCAGCACGAGGGGCGTCACTACAGCATCCCACTGGAGGAGGTCAGAGCTGTGTTCCCACATGGACTGCCCTATCGCTTCCAGCAGCAGGTACTTGTCTTGGAGCAGGTTTGTGGGGAGTGGACTGGGAGGTGGGAAGAACCAGATCCATCGGGTGCTTGGGATGCTTTCCTGTCGGGATAAGAGAGAGTGAAGTGCTGCAAGAACACAGTTATTCCTGGTCCTTACTGTCATTTTCAGACAGCAGTGGACACCCAGACCCTGCACAGTCCCAGAGATGGGGTCATGCCAGGAAGAGCTGTAGGGAGCCAGCACTTGGCTTCTTGTTCACATTCTCTTCTCAGATTAAGACCTTCAATGAAGCCTTCGTGATGGTGCGGAAACCAGCCCTGGAACTCTTCAGCTACCTGAAGAGCTCCAACTTTGCACACCCGGCTGTCAGATACGTGATCTGTATCTTTTACCCCTTACTTGAGAGCAAGTTAAATACGAGCAGGTGAGTTTACCCACATCACCAGCTCTGATGTCCTGGGGTGGGGATACATAGAAAGAAGGAACTCCTGAGGCTAAGTAGTCCTGCTGAACAAAAGCAGGATGGAAAGCCATCCTTGCTTCGATGACCCTTGAACTTCCTTACACTGACCCAGTCAGGGACACCCTGAAGTGGTTTTTCAGAGCCTTT
>JAVHNF010076365.1:16376-33865 GCA_034783455.1 Micropsitta finschii | reverse complement strand
ACTCAACAGCCATGCTGGATGAGGACAAGAGGTCTACAGCATTACGGTTTCCATTACAGACTTGTGTGACTGTACTTTGAAGTGCCAGGCAAGTGCCACTCCACACAGGTATCAGGGCTGAACCTAAGGGCTGGCTGCCTAGGCTAGCCCCACTGATGTTCACTAGAAGTAGCTTGAAACTACTGTAAGGGCAGTCATGGCAACATAGATCTTTGCCTGGGCTTTGCATGAGATGCAGATCCTTCCTGAGAGTCTCTGCAAATGTTTAATTGTCCGTGCTGTTTTGTTGCCTGTGCTGCTTGTGCTGCCTCAGTTAAACAGTATTATACAAGCTAACTCATTTAATACAGGTTCAAGCATGTCTCTGGAGACAGTAGTCACAGCAGTGTCTGTGGAGCATAACAATCCTAAGAATTGAGGTTTGGGGTTTCAGTTCTGCTAATGAACAAAAAAGGTCATGAAATGTGGAAAACTTGGGTGAAGATTAGCTTACTTCTCTGCAACTTTTCATCTCCTACATCCTTTCTCTATACCCATTGCTCCTTTGTTGCTCCCCTGCCAGTTTTCCCCTTCGCTTCCTTTCCAACCTCTATTTCTAAAAACTGATCCCCCTGAGTTACACTTTTTCAATTTTAGGTATAACATTTCATACTCTTCTATCTCAGGTGGTTCGGAGAAGTTGTAGACATGTGAAACCAAATTTGGTCCCTGGCAATTGTCCCTACCTTCTTCAGGATGAACTCAGATGAAAGTGTTAAACCCCCAGTGTGGACAAAAAAAATTAGTAGAGCTACCTTCCAAAGGACTGTTGCAAGTGGTTTGGCTTCTCTGTAGGGCACAGGAGAAGAGAAAACATCTTCTTCTTACTCCTCATGTGATAGATGGCATGAATCTTGCTACAGCAATAAAATATTTCAGCAGCATCTGAAGACGCCTTAGAGAGTGTATCATTTATTATTTCTTCATGCAGTCATACTTATCACGAGATTATAAAGTTAAATTTATGTATATCATATTTTCAAAATTACCAGAGCCAACTGTGCAGGCTATTTATACTTGATCTATTAATGAGAGACACCACTTGGCAGGCACAAAATGAGAAAAGAAAAATATGCCTCAATCCTTTCTTGGATTCTAGATTTTGGAGAGCATTTACATGCAGAAAAGTTTCAGAGCTTTAATCTTTTAAATTCCCCCATTATCTCACGTGTCATTTTAGAAGGGCAGGAGAGAAGAGAGTGCACTGTTCTTACGCTGATTACAATATCCCCCTTAGAAAGCTGGTTCAAACTGTGTAAAGGACAGGAATGGGGAGGCAAGATTTGGTTCATAAAACCCTTTCTTTTGCCACTGCAATTGTGAAGTCTTCAGGTACATCACACAGAACACCTCCAAGAGGGAACTGTATAATGGAAAGAGATGCATCTCTGTGGATTCCATAACTGGTGATTTACAGGAGGTTTGAATGTACTTGTCCATCCCCCCCATCATGACAGAGATCATATAGACTGAAGGAGATGTAGCTGCTTATTTTCCTTCTGCCCCTCTTCTCAGAGGCCTTTTCCCACACAAATCTTTCCTTACATGATGCAAAATGACAATCTTTCTGCACTTTCCTGGTTGATTCTTCAGTAACCAGGCAGTTAATGACTGTTTCTTCCCTTCAAATGTACTCCCCAAAGGGCCCCTTGGTCCTTTCGCACTCTCAGTGCAAAACTTTCCCTGGAGCCTTGGCAGGGATCCTAGCTGTATTTCTCTCCTCCTGCTCTCAAAGTCTTCCCGTTTCCATAATGTTATGCCCACCACTCCTTGAATGACAGTTACATCCTACTATATCTTGCTGTCACTGCACAGTTTGAAAACAAACCCTGGAAGACACCAATGAAAGAATAGAGTTTAAAAGTTCTGTGTAAAGTCCAGAATTGTTGTTTCTGAAGTGATTAATTCAGAAATGTTAGTCTAATATTTTGGGGGTGTCTCTATTTGTACTCCTTACATCAATGCTCTTGGAAAACAGCATGTGCACTAAACAGAAAATTGAGATACACAAACAAGACCATATCTTTGGCCCTACCACACTTCTTTTAGTTCTCTTTCTAACTGAGCAAGACCATCAGTGTCAGACATTTCTAACAAAAAAAAAAAAAAAATGTTTTTGCCAAGAAATAAAGGTGGATTTTTTAAAAAAGAAATAAAGACTTTTAAATAGAAATTAAACTCATTCATGATAAACAATAGAATTAACTAAAATTAATAGCTGTGTTATTTTTAATAAACCTTTTCTATTGAAAATTCTGAAATGTAACTGTTATTATTTGGGTTTAGTTTATGGTTTTGTTCTATATTTTAAAAAAAAAAGTTCCATATTCACTTATTCTGCTATTGTTCTAGTAGTACCTGCTGTTATATTTCTGAGTCAGAACTGCTCCCAAACTCAGTAATATAGTTCTATATATAGTCTATACTCATCATGCAACTCACATTTTGACTCAGGACTTCATTTACCTTCAGTGTGTTTTCATCTTCAGCTTTGGAACATTTCAGAGACAAATGGTCTGACTATGGAGAAAGATTGCACTTTGGTAATTTTCTATTGAAATTAAAGCATTCTTGGTCAAAAGGTAGCCAGCTTTAAAAAGCCAGTCTACTTATAGCCTCATAACATCATAGGGAATTTGAATGAACCTTCCTAGGGATGAAAGACCCCAATAGGAAGCCATTAAGGACAGGTTTATTTCGCAGCCCAAGAAGAGAAGGTGACACGAGGAGCTGCAAGGATGGAGGAGAAGATGCCTCTTGAATGCTTTAAAAGAGTCTGACACTTTAGATTGATAAGGAGACTGGACAGGGAAAAGAAGGCAGGTGTTTGACTGTTTTCATGTTGTTTATTTCTTGTGTGGTCTTGATGTATAAGAGCAGTGGGGTTAGAAGCCTCTGCAAAGCCTGATGGACTTCTTAATGTTTGCATATTTGTGGATAATCAAATGGCAAATCGAATAGCCTGTAAGGTTTGAACACTGGTAAAATCTTAGGTTAAACAGTGAAGAGGCTATTGTGGCCCCTGGGAGTATGGCAGTCACAGCCTGGGTCCCTGCCTGTATGAGGCTCAAAGAGAGACAGTGCAGTGGGAGGCCGGCAAGGAAGCAGAAGACAGGGAGTTGCCAAGTCCAGTGAAAGCAGGAGTCAGCATTTCCATTTATTTGCAAATTCACCCCAACTGTTAATAATCTTCTCAAGGGAAGAACAGTTGTGTATCAAACACTGACAACTGGGAATCTTGTGTGTCACACATCCAGGTTTTGCTGCCCCTCTTTCGCTGCTCTCTGCCTCTTGCCCTGGTTGGTTGGGGTGACACTTAGACTGTCAGTGACATCAGACAGCACCGTGTTTCAGATGACAGCAGCAGCCCTCTGTCTTCTGCTTTTTTTCATGTGTGAATGGAGCTGTGCAATCCTCTCACAGCAAGCCATAAAGAAGCTGAACCACCAGATGGACTGGTCTAGCACCAGTCACACTGCACTTTTCTAAGGCTCAGACTTCATCCAGTCCTACCCCCTCTAAAGTAGTAGCTTTATGAACTGGAACAAAAATGTGCTGAGGCAGTCAAGCCTTCTGACACTGCAGTCCGCGCTTTTTCTTGCCTACTGCACATTTTCAGTTGAAATTCAGCAGCAATTTTTTTGGAGAACAGAGTTTGAGATCTGTGACATGGCCATATTTCAATAGTTTGAGATGGGCAACACATTGCTACTGTGGCAACAGGGAGAAGGCGCAATAAAAAAAGTTGCACTGAGTGAAAAGACAGAATTACTGCCAAGGCTGTTTAAACAAAATAAAAGAAGCAAGCAAAAAAGAAAAGCAAGGGAGAAGTACTGATTTTCAAGAGGGAGTCTGGAAAATTTTAGCAAACCAAGTCTCTGTTCTGTTAGCCTGGTGCTGCTGGTGTTGCAGGCACTGCTGATGGCAAAGGCATCAAAGCTATGTTCCAGAGGCAGGAGACAGCTCAGATGTATGAGCAGAGGGAAAGGGGCCTGCTGGGCTAGTGTAGACACAGAGGAAACGCTTCGTGTCCAGGCTGTACCATACACGTATCATGCAACGCCCTGTCTGAACAAGAAGGACATTTGGAGTTGCTACAATATTCAAGGGGATGCATAGCAGAGTTAAGTCTTCTGTTCTTCTTCTCTGTTTTCCATACCTTTCAAAAGAAAAACCCTTCAATCACCTTCCAATGATTTCTTCCTTCTGGCCAAAGGAAGAAAATCCTAAATATATGTCAGAGCTGTCCTGCAGCTTCAAAATGTACCCATAGGTCACTATTACAGCATTTGCCTCTATCATACATGAAATAAAGAATGCCCCTAGTGAGCTACCTTGTTGGGTACCAAACACCCTGTAATGCAGGTGTTTCCACACTTCAATAGCAGCACCTTTGAAGTTCACTTTCTAATATTGTTTAAAAGATTACATGAAGACTTTGCCTTTCAGATTCCTCTTCCTGTATATTATAAATTTGCCTGCTCTGCAGAAGAGAAGTACAAGGACTTTGCTCTTTTATTCTAGCAGTCAAACAATGTCAATAGATAAGTGTGTGTTGAAACTTCAAGATCATATTATTTAGACTTAATTCAATTAAACTTTTTTGTGCTTTTGTTGGCAGTTTTCTATTAAGGTCATTCAGCCTAACTCATACTTAAAAAAGAAATAGCTGCAGAGAGTCTTGCTACTTAATATATAGGAGTGCTTCAATTGCCAAAGTCCAAGGTGAACCCAAGGAAATGACTGCTCAGGTAGATAGAAGGACATGCCAGCAAACAACCAATATCAGCCAAGTCACTGCTGCCAACTCCAGAGAAAGATTCTTTTGTCAGTTGACTGTTTTATCTCTATCTTCTCTTCAGAGGTGCTCTAGCCTGTTGCAAAGAGTGAAACTGCACTGAGGTCAAGATACCTCAGCAGCATGACAAGGTCCCAAGAGCACTAAGAATTTTTCCAGGGATAAAATTAAGATAAAATTAAATTAAGAAAAATTAAGTTAAATTAAGTTAAATTAAAATAAAAATTAGGATAAAATTTATCTTAAGTTTCAAGAACAGCAAGTATGTTACCGAATCAATGTAAAAACCTTCATAATACATGATGGGAGTGTCCTACACATGTCTAGAGGCATACTAGTATAGAATCATAGAAAGAACCTTTAAAGGTCATCTAGTCCAAATCCTGTAAGGAGCAGGGACATTGTCAATTAGGTCAGGTTGCTCAGAGCCCTGTCCAACCTGAATGTTTCCAGGGATGGGGCAAGTACCACCTCTCTGGGCAATCTGTGACAGTGTTTCAACTATTCCCACCATAAAAAATTCTTCCTTATATAGCTATTCTATATCTACTCTCTTTTAGTTCAAAAACATTACCCCTTACTGCAGGCTCTGCTAAAAAGTTCGTCCTCATCTTTCTTATAAGCCCCCTATAAGTACTGAAAGGTTTTTACTACATCCAATGCTACCCCACTCAGAGCCTGCCTTCACATCAGATCTGAGCAAGGCTAATGAGCTTTGTATTTTGAATGTGATTCAGCACCTTAAAGATGCCACCTTGTCATGGGAAACAAGCAAGTTGAGGTGATCAGGTGTGCTTGAGGCCTAACCAAATTCTGAAATGGATCGCAATTACCTAAGGCTCCAGCCTTAGTTTTCTGGACAGAAGAAAATAAACAGGCAGAAGCTGTTTGTGCAGCCAGCATCTTCTGGTAGCTGTGTGGACACTCTTCTCCATCCGAACCTACACAGGCATTGTGCAAGCTGATACTGTCAATGAGAAGCCTCCCAGACCTATTGGCATAATTTCTGCCGCATTAAAATGAGCTAGAACTTTCATGCTGTTCGTGTATCCAGAGAAGGCCATGGCATACAGGTGAACCTTTAAATTTAGATGGTGACGCAGAGGAGAATCTGTACATTATTATAGATGGTGGGTCATGCACTGGGGCTTAGAAAATCACTGAGGCAAGGAATACATCGACTACAGCATGGAAAAGGTTTCAATACAACATCAGCGAAACCAGAAATCCTTGGCTGTTAGCCCAAGTATATTAACACTATTGCCAAGTGCTGACCTGTCTGTAACAAAGACCTCTTGAGTCTGCCACAAAATATGGTTAATTGGATGGAATGATCTCCATTGATTTGAGTAGGATCTGCATCAAGAGTTTCAGTGTGAAGCAGGGCCCATGTTTGAAGTGACCTATCATGCCAAAGCAATGTCATACTCAATCTTTGCTTTCATTTGCTTCAGGTCTGAAACTGGAGCCAGCAGAAAATAACCTCAAGTATTAGTGGAAGTCTTCACCTAAGTAAATTTGGGATGTTTCTGTCAATAGACATTTGCAGTGGCTTGGTTGATGTCTCTGCAGAAGTATTTTCTGTTCACCTGTCTGCATTTCTGTTCCTGAAAAGATTATCTATAGTGATGTGGAAACAGTGATGTCTAAAAGCTTGCCAAAGACCAAAGTTTACAGACTTCGAAGTGCAGACACAGAGACATTTCAGCCATCTTTTAGCCTCAATATGCTACTGCTTTTTTCTGGTTCTTGTTGAAAATAAGACATTCTGTGATCTACATAGAAAGCAGAAACAATATTACTTAAGCAGTAGCCAGCTATGTACAGGCAAAGCTCATGACCGAGCACACAGTCTGAGCTGCATTTGCTGGCAATGGATGTGATGCAGGTAACACAGAGATCTCTGTATGTAAAAGAACTTTCATCACATGTTCACCATGGCACTGCTGTCCCTTTGAGCTCCATGTGAGTCTTGCTTAATCTCAATGAGTTTAAAAATGATCAGAGAAGATGTTAGAACTGATGAAGATTTGATTCTAGAGATATTTCAATATGAGTAAGAATAGAAAAACACCAATGTGTGATGAGTGCCAGTTCTGTTATGTACAAGATAGACTCTGGGAAGTCTACTTGTCAACAAAAGCAGTATGCTTGTTCTCAAAATGTGCTTCTTTGGAGGGTGAATAGTACTAAACAGTAGGATAAATACAAAGCACTGAATCTCTTTCATACTTTCATGGATCTAAGGCAGTTGGGGTTGATTTTGGAAGGCTTCATTCCTGATTTCTGAACAGTTGAAGTTCTCAGCTGAGCCCAGTTCTGGCTGGAGGCAGCCACATTTCACTTTTGGTTCATTGAATTGAATGGCTTTGCCTGCAGGAAGAATGACTGACTTGGGGTGTACTTGAAATCCCGGTGGGTTGTTTTTTAGCTTGTCCCCACTGACAGAGTTATCATTACAATTGACCTAGCTGCCACTGTGCAGTTACCACGTGTGTAGTTACGTAGTGACTGTTCTGCAGAGGTCATCCCTGTACAGGCCTGACTGAGGGCAATAAAGAATAAAAGGTAGCAGCTTCTGTGGCTTCTTCCTTTTCTTCCCCCTCTTACAGCACTGTACATGTTCATGACAGACTTTCATCTCTACTGCCATTAGATGAGAAATTGCCACAAGTGCTAGAGCCCCTATATTGGAATTATTTCTGCATATTTATTCCTCTTTTCCCCCAAATGCTGTCCAACAATTGTTGACTTATGTGAACGTATCGCTCAGTC
Source organism: Micropsitta finschii (assembly GCA_034783455.1). Taxonomy (NCBI): domain Eukaryota; kingdom Metazoa; phylum Chordata; class Aves; order Psittaciformes; family Psittacidae; genus Micropsitta; species Micropsitta finschii. The sequence goes on along the minus strand of JAVHNF010076365.1, from coordinate 26,253 downwards.
TCAAAGTCAGCCTCAAGAATGCTGTGTCATGCATCACCACTCTGCTGACTCAATTCTAGCTGGCACAGAGACAGCAGCATTAGAGACTGGCAACCCAAGGGAACGTCCCCAAGCCCAAGGGTGTGAGGGCCCTGTTCTCACAGCAGAGCCCATGCCAGCACTGCTGCTGTTACCCAGGCTACTCAGAAGAGGCAAGCTACTACATCCTCAGTTACACCTCCATTCTGAACTGTAGCTGCATCCTCAGCCTGCTTCCAAGGGCTGGTATGTCTATGATAGAACAGCTACCACTACCCAAGTGATGGAGCCTCCATGACCAGGCAGAGAATGAACTACCCTGAGACACCCTACAACTCAGCCTGGGTTTTAGTATCAGGATGGGGCAACATGAGGTAAACCTGCAACATGAGATAACCTGCCCTGGCTGCTTCTGTTCTGAGGCTGGTTCTTTCAATCAGCACTAAATGACTATAAAGAACCGGGGAGCACATAAGAAAAACCAGCAGCAATAACACTGAAAATGTAGATTCTTAATAACATAAAACAATGTTTGCCTGGCTTATTATAGTACTTATGCTAGGTAATAAATCTCTCAGTTCACTTTACAAGCTGCAACTGTTTAAGGTAGGCACCTCATCCATTAGTTTAACAGGTACTATCAGCTTGATCACAACTGGATTTTTAAGAACTCAGAAGCCATTTCATGGCTTGCATCAGCTCTCGAGTCCCCCTTCCAAGGTCTGTGATTTTACAATCAGGTATTTCTATTCACAGAAACTGGTTTTTCTCTCTGTCACTCTGGGAATGACCCACAGAAACAAGAACTGCCTAAAAAAACAGGAACTGCAAAATAAATATATTCATACTATAAAATGCAGAGAGTAAAAACAATTGGTTTGTCTTTTGATTAGTTTCAGTTCCACAAACAAACACAAATAGACCATAGTATATTATCTTATTCATGTGAAATGCCTATGCAAACTCTTTGGCTATGTAGTACAATCTCTGCAAGCTTCTGTAGAGGACAAAGACTGATGCAACACCAAGTTATTGTTAGGAGGGCACAGATCCTGGAAGGTCTTTGCAATCTAAAGGCTTGATTGTGTGGTTAGTCATGCAAGCAATTCCATTTCACTCTGGCCAACCCCTCCACTTTCAAGAGAAAAATACCACAAGATATCATTTTTCTGACTAAAAACTTGGATGCATCTTTACTGGGTGATTTTCATTAGGCATTTCATGGAAAAGATGGGTTTAATTTCCCCTATAGAAACACAAAGCAGACCGGAGTCCTTGTGGAAGCCAGCAGCATTATTGACTGTAGCCATTTTGTGATGATTTCAGTGTGTGCCTGAAACCCCCATATGCCTGAAAGGTGAGTTAGGAGAGATCTTTTACAGCTCTGTAAGTATATTCTGCATTAATGATTTTGTTGCCAAGCAACAGCAAAGCAGCACAAAGGGGACCAAAGCTCACCATTGCTAATCTGACTCTGCATGAGGGAGGAAGGAGGAAGGCCCGTCCCGATTGCATCACTGAGATTGCTCTGTGAATGGAGAGATTGGTTGGATGCACTCTGAGTCATTCCTCCTGGGCCCAAGTTTATGTTTTGCGTTGGTGGCTGCAAATAACAGGGAGGAGAAGCAAATGGTTGGTTAGGTTTTTAATTAGAAAAAATAATAGCCCCAAATTAGCCCGACTATGACTGAAAACTGCCTTAATTAAATATGTGTTTCTTTCACTTTCTGGGCTTTCTTGCGTAAACCCTTCTTCACCCGACTACTATGTGTGAATGACATCCAGCATGACACAGAGAAGCCAGCAGGCAGCCCAGGGAAAATCTTAAAACTCTGCTTATAACAGAGTCTGGCTTCTGTGCCCATTGCCCTGTACTTATCATAGAATCATAGAATGGTTTGGATTGGAAGGGACATGGATTTCATTTTGTGCTGGTCAGAACGTAACTGCAGAGGGGAGATGCATCAGCAATGATGATACAGAAGCGTGCTGACAAGCTGACCTTTGTCAAGCATAAAGCTATGCTGTATTTTGTGTTATAGCTCCAGAATCAATCCATTCAGGTGGAATAACACAATGTTTAAAGACAAAATGATGCCCAAATGCTGAATTAGATTTTTCACCCAAAATAGTGGCTTTTTTTTTTTTGTTCCTGAGTAAAGATTACAATAAGAATAGGTAAAGAATAATGAATCTGGAACACATGGAGGCTGTTCAGACCTGCACCACTGCACCATTTATAGTATATAGAACTTCAGTTATGGAGACAGAGATTAACACAAATGTCCCAAAGAATGTGTTTTAAACACAGTAAAAGTAACTTTTGATTTGTTTCAGGGTCTACTTGACCACTTCAAAACTTGTAGCTGGAAAAACACAAAATAAAAGGGTTATTGACATGGATCAGTAACAGAATCAAAGAACATTTCTCTCTGGCATAGTAACCGTATCTGATGGTAGCACTGGTACTTACTGCAGGAAGCAAGGACTGCATATTTTGGTTAGAATCTGCTATTGTTGCCAAGTAAACCAGGTTTCTGTGCAAGATTTGTTGGTATCTGCAGAATAAGGAGTAAAGCTCATTTGGAAAGGGTTAACATTACAGAAAATTCCAAACTTCTCTCTTTTTTTGCCATTTACAACTGATTAGTTAAATTACATTACCCCACTTTTCATCAGTCATAATAAATAGCTACAGTAATGAGCTACCTCTGTGCTGTCCTGCTTTTCATCAGGCATCAGTGTCTTCAACACCTCTTCTGCAAATGGGTAAACCCGGAGGAGGGGAGAGGAGGAACCGGAGAGTGCGGGAGGTGGGGGGGGGCGGTGCCGCCGCAGCAGCCCCCGTTTGTGTTGCAGGAACGGGGCGGTCGCCGCTTACCTGGAGCGCGGCCCGGGCGGGGCATCGGGAGCAGCCTCCGGCAGCGCCGGGACTCGAGGTGCACGCTCGGTACCCGCGGGCTGGGGCTGGAGGGAGCCGGTCCAGGTCCAGGGAGCGCTTCCGGCGGAGCGGGGCGCTGCGAGCCCGCGGGCTTGAACCCTGCAGGGACGGGGCATTGGTGCTGTCCTGAGGGGTTGGGGCTGATGCTGGGTCCCGTAAAAGGATGGGAGAAGAGCTCTGGGCAGAGGGGTGAAGGAGCAGTAAATGGGTGAAGGAGCTGAAGGGGAGGAAAACAAAACCGGTTTCTTCTCATCCAAGCGGCTGCTGAGGGCTGACCGGAGCTTCCCTCTTCCCATCTCATTCCAGGTCCGGCTCCTGCCCCTTCCGCACTCGCTGCTGCCCAGGACGTTCCCTCGGGCAGCCCCGCGCAGCTCTGGTCCCATCACCTCAATGTGCAGCTGCACCCCAAGAGCCTCTACGTCATCCGGCAGTACATGCACGATGGGTACGGGCTCGGGGCTGCAGTCGCTTGGCTGGGACGGGGGCTTCACTTTGCTTCCACGGAGGAGGGAAGAGGGGAACGGAATCAGCTTCGTTCTGATTCTGCCTTTATTCCATAGGGACTGTGGGTGTCTGGAAGCCTTTGCCCAAGGTGAAGGTCTCCTGCAGGACCCTGCCTGCATGGAGGAGCTCGAGGATCGCCTGCACTACTTTGTTGAGGAGTGCGATTCCCTCCAGGTCTGAGAGCTCGGCCCCCGCTGCCCTTTGCTTTCAGGCCCCTTCCCGTTGAGGCTCCTGAAGGCTCTCAGCTGCTGCCCTTGTTCCGTGCAGGGCTTTCAGGTTCTCTGTGACCTCCACAACGGCTTCTCGGGAGTGGGTGCCAAGGTGACGGAGCTGCTCCGCGATGAGTATTCGGGAAAAGGAATCCTGAGCTGGGGCCTGACGCCAGCCCTGAGCAGCGCGGCCGTAAGGAGCCAACGGGAGAGCCCCAGGGGCAGGCGCTGCTCCCGGGCCCAGGCCAGGATGGGCCGGGTTCTAACGGTCGGGTTCTCCCGCTCCAGGATTCCCAGAGGATCGCTTACAGGCTGATGAACACGGCCCTGGGCATCGTCCACCTCTGCGCTCACAGCTCCCTCTTCTGCCCCTTGTCCCTCAGCGGGAGCCTGGGGCTCAAGCCGCAACCTCCCGTGACGTTCCCATACATCAGCTATGATGTACGTTGGGCTGGGGCCCTGCTTTGGTCCTGATGTTTCCCCCCCCCCCCGCAGTCTCATTTTCACGCTGTAGCAAACAGGACCCCGTTGCCTTTGCGCTCCTGATGCGCGGCTGCAGGGACAAAAGCGCTCGCCCGTGGTGGTCCTGGCGCTGCAGCCGTGGCTCAGCATCAGAAGCCGCTGGCAAGAGGCCGGGCTCCAAGCAAGGAGCCTGAGCTGTGAACCCAGCGCCTCTGCAAGAGCACGGGTCCCACCTGTAACACACGGGGAGCAATGGGCCCCGTCCTGCCACGTCTCCCTTTGTGCCCCTCCGCAGGCCTCCCTCAGCTACCACAGCAGCGCCATCCTGGCAGCAGCCCTCGATACCCTCACTGTTCCCTATCGGCTCAGCTCCTCCCAGGGCTCCATCCTGCACCTCGCGGAAACGCTCAACTTCTCTGGGAGAAAGGTGAGGGTTCAGGAGCAGCGGCCCCCATCCGAGCCCGGCCGCTCGCTCCTCCTGAGCGGGAGCTGTTCCGCTCCGCTCCATCCCCGCACGCAGGGCGGGATGCAGGGAGCAGGTTCCAGGGCATCGCTTGTCACCCCCCTCCCTTGCAGGTTGCGGCTGCCTGGGCTTCTGTTCCCTTTCCTGCCCTCCACGGCTCCTCCGTCCCCGATGCTTTGTGCGCCCACCAGGACGTGCCCTGGAAGCTCCTGGCCTCGTGCAGGGAGCGGAAGGGCAGCTCCTGCTTCGCTCAGTCCGTTGTGCTCCGAGGGCTTGGCAAGGACAGACCCGGCAGGTGAGGAGCATCCGAGCTGCACTTGACCCCCAGAGCTCCAGTGCTGTCCCCAGCACCAAGCTCTTCCAGGTGGCACTCACCCTCCTTCCAGCAGCATCTCCTGCTCCAGGCAGTTGTATGGGGCTCCCTGCACAGCAAACCAGCAGCTCCGTGCCCCCCTGGGCCAGGTGAGTGCCCTGGCTTGGGTCTGAGCTGGTTTTCCTTTGCAGCAGCTCTCCAGGAAGGCAGCCCCGCTCTCCCCTCCATGCCTGTGCGAGCACCGAGCACGTCCTGCAGCATTACTTACACGCTGCCTTCCCTGGGGCGTTCAGGTGGGTAACGTGGCTTTAGGTTTGGGGTAGACCAGAGACCAGCTGGGAACCGCAGGGACGGTGACTTCAGGGTAACTCCATTCCCCTCCATCCTTACAGCACTTCCCATGTGCTCGAGCAACCGTGTTACACCCCAGCTCCATACCCCCAGTTCTTCTCTCCTCGGCTGAGCAGACGAGGCTTCCTTCTGGACCAAGCTCCCACCTCCTCCCCAGCAGGTAACAGGCACCCCTTTTGCTCTGCAGCAGGAAGAGCTGCTGCGGGGCTGACAGGGGACAGAGCACGGCTCAAAACGCTCCCCCTTTTGGGTGGTTGTGGGGCACAGCCCTCCCAGGTAACAGCAACGCGGGTGCTGGGGAGGCAGCCGAGGGCTGGGTGGCTCTGCTGACACAAAGCTGTTTGTCCCTGCAGCTGTGGAGAGCATCCCTGTGCTGGCAGCCCTCCAGTCTGCGCCCGTTCTCCACACGCTCCTCTATGGCTTGTACAAGGACCTGCAGAAGCTGAACACGCGGCGCTGCGCCAGCTTCTTCTCTGCCGGCGTGGAGCAGGACGACTTCCAGGAGGCCTTACACAAGCTAAGGACTCTGGCCCAGTGCTACGAAACTGAGCTGGAAGCGGCTGGGTCTGAAGATGAAGCAGATTCAGACTGACCCGGTTTTATTGCTAGGGACTGGAACTGCCTTCAGGACACAGGGAATGGCTCTCGGGATGGCCCCGCTGCTGCTTCTCCTGCCAGCGGCTGCATGAAGTCCTGCAGCTCCCTGCACTCGGGTTGGAAAGGGGGGGGTTTGTACTGGGGGCTTTCTTCACCTCTGCTCTGTCAGAATCAGACCACACAATAAATACACAGCTCCGGGTGGAGCTTCCCCACCTCCAACCGACACAAGGGGAGCACTTCCAAAGCCCCTCCAATCGTGTGCTTGTTCCACAGCAAAACAGACATCTTATGGTACAATATTTACATGCTTCAAAGGCTGCAGGCTCCGCAAGCATCCATTCTGCTGCTGGAGCCCCCCGTGGAGGTTCTAGAGGCTCTCACACCCTAACACCCTTCTGCAGGCCTTTAGTGCAGCTGGACAGGAGTTCAGCAGGAAAATGAACCCAAAACGACCCCAAAAGGGGTCATCGGTACCCATGCAAACGGTTTTCCTTTACCCACAGCACGAGCCTGGCAGCAAACACAAACAACTCCCTTCTGGTGCAGGCCGTAGGTTCTGAAGCCCAAACCAGCCCTCAGTCATCAGGGTCCTCCTCGGAAAGCAGAAGGTCTTTGTCTGACAGCTGGTCCGTGTTACTGGTACTGGTGGCATCCTCCTCATCTTCCGAGCTCCCATCACAGGATGTGTGGAACAGCCTCATCAGTTCTCTGAACCTGTGGGATACCTGAAGGACAAGGGACATCCAGGCTGAGCTTCTCTTTTGGCAGTGCAACAAGGGGATGGCACAGGCTGGAGCTGGGGAGGGGAGGGGGGGTTCGTGCTCTCGTGTTAAACCCACAGCAGGTTTTTAGGCAGGGTTCAAGCAGAAAGGGAACGGGGAGAGCTCCGGGTGCTGCGGTCTCCTCTGACAGAACAGCTCTGTTTGGCTGACACCAGGCTTTGGTCCCAGCTCGGATTCTTCTTCCCCAGTGCAGCATCAAATCAAAGCTCAAAGCGGGAGAAGCGAAGCTCTGCTCCCCTCCCGTCCCCGCTGCCCCATTGACCGCAGCAGAGCAGCGGCTCCACCGCAGCCCCTCACCTCGCCGGCCGTTTTGTTGCCCAGTTGCTGGGAGATGGCCTGGAATGTTTCGAGCTGGGCTCCCTTCTCCTGGCACGTGGTCAGGATGACTCTGTCGGCCTCCCTGCAAAACAGCGCAAGAGCTGGGAGGCAGCCGAGAGCAGGGCCTGCTCCTGGGGCCGGGCGGCAAAGCAAGGCCCTCGCCTTCCGTACTCACCCATCACAAGACCTGGCTCAAAGCAGAGCCGCTCTGGGCCCAGTTTTAGCACCTTTTGAAGGGCAGGGAAGTGAAATCTTTCCCAGCTTGCAGCGTTGCAGCCACGCTGCCACGAGCAGACCCTGTTTCTCCCAGAACCAGCAATGAGAGCCAGAGGGACCAAGGCAGGAACAGTCAAAGGGAGGGGGGGGCAGAAGATGTTTGAAAACGGGAACACACAGCAAAGGACTCCAAACCATGGAAGCTGAAGCCAAAGCCCGAAGGCTCAGAGGATGGAAGGTGCAGCTCAGGCAGACCTACCTGGTCCAGAGGACAACCTTCTCCCCGGTCGAGCTGACTTTGCTGTTCTTGGCACACACGGTGGCTTCGGTGACTCGCTGCTGCTGCTGCTGCTGCTCCTCATCCCTTTGCCCCAGGGAGGCAGGAACCCCTCTGTCCTCCACCTGCTTGGAACGCTGCTGCCCCTGGAAGCAGCGCTTTGCGTTTGCCTTTGACCTGCTCTCAGCACAGCCCCGCTCATCCGGCTCCAAACCACGGCGCTCGGGGGACCGGGAGCTGTGGCTCTTCCCCGGCGCTGCTTTTCTCCAGCCCTGCTTTGCTTCAGGTTTTCCTTCCGGAGACAGAGGGGAGCCCTCAAGTTCTTGCAGCCCCGGTTCTGCAGCTCCCGAGGCAGGATGAAGCCCTTCAGCCTGACCCAAACCCCGTCCAGAAGAGGAACTCGATCCCATTGAACCCCTTCCTGGAGCAGAACGAGGGGGCAGCGGCAGCCCCGCAGCTCCCTGCTGCTGGCTCAGTGCCTCCCTCGCCCCACTGCAAGGGCAGTTTTTGGTTTCCTGAGGTAGTTTTAGAGGAGCTTTGTGGAGCTGGGGCCCTGCGGGGCCCTCGTCCTTCGCAGCAGCCACAGCAGCTCCGGGACCCCCCTCTCGGCCCCGGCTCTCAGGCAGCGCAGGCTCTTCAGGAGGTTCGTGGCTGCTGGAGCCGATCTTCCCTTGCAGGTGAGGTCCTGTGGGAAGCCCACACAAGCTGGGATGCGCTGGTAGGGAACCTGCGGAGGTTTCACTGTGGTTATTACATGCACTGTGAACGCAGGGAGCAGCGCTGCGATTCCAGCTGCCCCATCCTGTACTTCAAGCAAGTCAATGTTCAGCACCGCGGGTTGGTCCAACCAGCTGCTGGGTGGAGAAGTGCAGGGGGTTGGAACCAGAGGAGCTGTAAGGGCCCTTCCAACTCAGCTGTGATTCTATGGTGAATGCACCTTTGGAGCATCCAGAGTGGATGAACACAAGAAAACGAAAGGTTCCCAGAGTTCCCCTCCTTCCACTTGGGTGAGCCAGCTCAGGGGTGACTGACAGACCTGCAGAGCTGGGCACACACTGCTACATACCTGGAGCCAGAGACTCTGCTTTCCTACACCCGGTTTTTGGTTTGCTCTGGACATCCTCTCCCTCATCTCTGCTCTCCAGGCTTTCTTCTGCAGCTTCCTTGGACGTTCCAGACTCCTTCCCTTCAGGCTGAGGACTGGATTCTTGTTGAGCGAGGTTTGCACCGAGCTCTTGAGAATCCTTGTTCTTACAGAATTTGTTTTCACACACCTGCAAATCAAAGCAGAGGGATAACAGTTACAGATGGGGCAGGGATCCAGCCAACCCCAACAGCTCAGCCTTTGCTTCCGAAGCATTCCTTGGCCCTTGGCAAAGGCTTCAGTTGGTGCTCAGATGAGCCTTTTTTCTTATGAAGAGGCACCGTTCTCTCCACAGTGGCCACAAAAGCATCTTCCAGTTAAAAAGCTTCATTCTTAAAAGAGCTCCCAACTTCACATTGCTGAGCACAGCAAGGAGGGGCAGTGGAAAGTGAGCAGGAGCTAGAGAGGGGAAGGGCTGTGCAGTCAGAGCTCCAAGAGGAAGATGCTATTGGTCATCCGTTGAGTTACTTTCTTCCTCAGCACATCACGTTGGAGACACGAGGCTGGGCAGAGCATCACAGCAGGGGACTCTTGGCAGGACTCTACTTCCCACTCACCACTCCAGCGACTGGGCCTATCGACTAACCTTACTACTACAATGGCTGCAGGTCCTCCTTTTGCTTTTCTTTAGCTTGAGATCGCTACTCCCTTCATGGCAGGAACATGAACATTCCTTCATCCCATCTACCCACTCGACCTCCTGGAAACAGACATACTCCAGCTGACAAATGTGCACGGAACACAAGGACGAGAGGCAGGGGAAGGCGAGCAGCAGCGGGAGCAGCAGGGCTGGGCCCCTCTGCACACACCCAGAGAGGCCCGAAGCGATTTTGCCGCTGGCCAAGCAGAGCACAACAGAAACCTTTCAATCCCCTTTCTTCCACTCTTGCCAGGCTCTTGTCCTGCCTCTCATATTTATCCTCACGGGCATTTGCTCAGGGTCCAGACATGGGCAGCAGTCAGACACCCCAGGCCCACCTTGTCATTGCTCTGGCCGCCCATCTCTTTCCGCTTCTTTGCCCTGGAGGCTGCGTGCATCTTGGGTGGTTCCTCCTCCTCCTCCACATCCGGCAGGGACACTTCTTCGAACCCGTCAAACTACAGGAGAGAAACACAAACGCTGCTCTTACCATGACAGACCCCACTTCATCCTCCCCGTGACAACTGAGCACCGTTCCAGGACAAGTCCGATGACGTTCGAACCCACATCAGTGCTGGAAAACCATAGAATGGGTTGGGTTGGAAAGGACCTCAAGATCATCCAGTCCCAACCCCCTGC
>JAVHNF010076358.1:9580-19595 GCA_034783455.1 Micropsitta finschii | reverse complement strand
GGTGTCTAACTCTTAGTAAGTTTAAAGATCCACTATGAGAGCCATTTACAGTATTAAATCCCTAGGCTCCTGCCTTTGCATCTCCAGGAGCATGGGCTGCCGAAACTGCTAAGCGGGAGCCAATTCATATTGTGCTGTCCCAGGTTGGTTTGGGGTTTGGTCAGGACTCTAGGAAGGTCTGGGAAACATGAAACTATCTTCTTTCTATCACCATCTGGAACAATGTCCAGAATGCATAAATCTCTGGTTCAGCTGAGACTTTCCCACTATTTTCTGTGGGCTGTAAACCTCCCTTTCCATTTGTGGTGGACAGATTTTGCTGAGGTGTGCATGATTTTCATCCTGCCCTATGTCTTTGGGAAGAGAATAAGGTTTAGGATATGGAACAAGAGAAACAGATTTGGAAATTCTTTTAACGCTTAGTTTCTTTCCGACTGCCAGACCCAGAAATCATCATTATACTTGGACCCTTTTCCCCCCTATCAATTAAGCCATGGTCTAATTCCTTCTGACATAAGTACATGTCACTCACTGAAGTTCTGAAATCACATCTCTGGAACTGAGTCGTTCAGCTCCTTAACAAACAGGAAAATGTTTGGTGAAAGCAAAATTGTACAGAATGAGTGTGTTTGCTAAAGGTCCAATCTAGAAATGGACAGAGGAACAGAGGAACATCCTCCTTCAGATCAATAGAAACGAAATAGTGCCATGAGCACTGGAACTAATGAAGCCAGACTTCCCATTGGCTCGGGTCTGATGGCTGAATGAAAGTTCCCATTTACATTTTCCTAGGGTTGCTAGACTTTCAGATTTGCTGTCTCTTGCAGCTTCTGTGGGTTAAAGTGAGGGTAAGTTCATATTATAGCCTTTACCTCAGTCATGATACAGATTGAGCCTTTCTCCTTTGGATGCATATTTTCATAGATTCTGTAAGAAATTAGCTGTCTCCAGGTAAGTTTGGAGCTACTAAAGATTGCAAGGAGAGCAAGCAGGCAGAAGGAGAATGATTTCATAAATCATTATTTCCATGGGAAATGTGACTAAAATTGTTATACAGGGCAAGCGCAGATGGGTTTTACAGTACCAGCAGTGTGTGCACATGTGTGTATGCAGAGAGATGTACAGTATCAGTTAGCATCAAGAAGCTGTGTGACTAAATCTCCTTTTTAGATTTGAAATATTCTCTCTCTATATGTACATATGCATATATACACATACATATAAATGTCATCTTCCTTTTTGTCTCTATGCATATATATGTGTGCAGTTTTCTGTTGTAGCATTCTATATATATTTAGGCAGAGTATATGGTGTTGTCAAATAGGCTGGTATATGATCATTTGCTGTACTGCACTTCAGACCTATACTTATTTTTTTCAGATTTACCAAATCAAATAGGTTGCATATAAAGCCTCCTGAATTCAGCCATGGAAAAGAGAGATGTGTGTTTGTGTATATGAATGTGTTTGCATGATAGGTGACGGGATGTACAGCCATACAAAGGTTGTGTTCGCTTTGGTGAGAGACAGCTACCTAATATAAAAGCAGTAAGTGCATCCCAACTAAGCACCTATTGCCACAGTGGCTGTGACAGCTCAAGTGTCTGTATGCTAGCGGACAGTCCCAAGTCACCTGTTATCCATCTTCCTGTGAGTAATTTTATTGTTAGCAAACATGAAAATTCATGTTACGGGAATAATCCACAAATGGTTACGGGTGGTATTTCCATGTGTGACTGTAGCTGGGATCTGTACAAATAAAAACCTGCCTTGTAATAAACTATGAGTTCCCAGACTGTAAAATACTTATAATTGGATCTGCACTGAACTGCTGTTTTGCTTGGATGAGCTGCAGTGAAGGAGAGTGGAGTATTACCGGTTAACTAATGGCACGTTAGCAGACAGCATGGAATAGGTTCAACATAGTCGCTGCTGCAGGTGTACAATCACACAGAAGCTGCTGTCAAACAGTAACAATTTTTGGTAATTGCGAAGCACAGTGAGAGGCAGCAATCCTCTATATTCCATTACCCGTTCTCTCAGACATCCACTTTTGCTGAGGAAGGGATTTTAGAAACAGAACCTATATTTAAGGTCAATTGAAGTCTGAAGAGATTCCAATTTTTCTTTAAGTTGCCATTATCCAGTAATGCACTGCTGCAAGCAGCTGGAGAAAGCAAAGCAGGGGGGTGAGCTGCTTTTGTGATGGAGAAGGCATCTGAAAGCAGAGTCCCTGCTTTTTGGCTGGGGCAAGGCTGGCCTAAACTGGGGACCTCAAAGAAAAGCAAACTGCTGTTTGTGAGCGTGTGCCAGCCTGCAAAGTGCTTTCCACACCACAGGGTGCTTTGTTGGCATCAGTTGGGCTAAAGAGGTTATTTATGGAAGGCCACATGGTTTCAAATGGAGAAGAGAAACTGCTTTAGCAAGGGGTGCTGAGGTGTCTCAGGCTCACGGAACACTTTTATTGCTGCTAGGGTAGGTCCCAAGAGAGATCTTCACCTACTGTGTCCTTGGCTGCTTCCATGCAGGTGAAAGACATTTAGATGCTATAGATGCTTTAGAAAGATATTTAGATGCCTGATTAAGAGGGCTGACTCCCTCACGCTTGTCTTGTTTTTTCTATATGTAGCAAGAAGCAAATAAAACACAGCAGCCTGGATTTTAATAACAAATGCTTATCATTCCTGGGAGATGGGCACAGTTAAAGGCGAGCAGAAGGAATCCACTGTGGGTGCAGCAGTGTTAGTTGGCACCTAAACAGGTTGCAGGGTTTGTCACCCTATTTTGGTACCAGTTTTTTGCTACCAAGCTTTCAAAAGCCTTGGTGCCTTTAAGCCAAATCTCTGTATTTCATTCTCAACATCAAATTAATCTGGACTTTCCTTTGACCTTGCCAGAACCTCAGTTCTTGAAATACCTAAAAAAGGATGGAGAAAGGAGGATTCCCAGAGAGAGGTCTGGGAACTCACCACCCAGGCTGTGGCACAGCATGCAGTGGTGGTGGGACCACTGAGACTCCAAACCACCCTACTTAGGACCCAGTATCCTGAGATGTGGGCCGTGAGTGATGGTAGTAAGGAAGTGGAGGCTTGCTTTCTCCCACCCCTCCTTCCCGATCCTTTGAGTGGTCTGGCAGCCCATGCTGAGTGGCTAAGGCAGAGCTGGGGGAGCACAGATGCTGCTGCACCCAAGCCTGCCTTTCCCATGCCTTAATCACAGCTCTAATTCACTGCTGGAGTGAATTAAGTAAAACTGAATTAGGGGCTCTCTGAACACTCTGAATGAGAGTGTTTAATCTGTCACTGATTATATGTCTAGCTATAGTATTAATAACAATTACACGATATTTTCTTATCATCACAGCAGGAATTATATGATCCTGTGGTTTTATCCTGCTCCCAACTGAATTCTGTATGAAATCATTCTTATCTATAGCAGGAGCAAGCTTGAGTCCATTACAATTGCAAATCATCGATATCACCCTTCAAGGTGTATCCCAAAGGGCTCAGAGGTCCTGCTAGCTCAGGGCAGAGCTCAGCTGTCTGGATGAATATGAGGGGTTGTCTTGTGATTTCTGCTGCTCCAGTCACAGCTGGAGACTCGAAGCCGAGCTGCAGGAATAGCCAGTTGCTTGCTCCAACACAGCAATGCTTCTGGTTGCTCTAGGTCAGGCAGCCTCTCTTAGATTTTTGCCTGAAGTGCCTGAATGTGAATAGCTGAGATGCCTATTGACAGCAAAGAGCATCCAATCCAAGATACCAATTTGTAATATGAGATGCAGTTAAATACCAGCTTGAACCAGCTAGCGTTCATCTGCTTGTCCATAGCCCTGAATTATTTATCCGTTACCCATTGCACAGCATTTTATTGCTTCAGCTGACTCTTTTGTGCCTTGCACTCGTGCCCAAAAGAATAGCACAGATCCACAGAAAAATCTCCCATGTCAGTATCCTGCGACTAGAACTTCCTTGTTTCACTGCAGCAGTTTTGAACAACGTGAGAAGAAAGGACAATTTTTGGATAGATGTTGTTTCATCAATATACGCTTTTGTGTCTTCTGCATTCATCCAGCCTTTTTGTCTCTCACAAGTAACAAGTGATGCACCACAGACAGTCTGGAACATGATCAAGATGCAGAGGTTGGACAGTATGTTCAGAGAAGAATCCAGGTATCTGTAACACTTCAGATCCATCCTTGTGGTTTATGGATCTGCAATATGATCTGCCTGATAACTTACATACTCTTTGACCTATCACACTCTCAGATTATTGTTTTTATCACCCTGGAATAGCTGGTGAAAAGTAACAGTTACATTGCTTTCAGCTTCCAAAGGAATTGTATCTCCCTGTGCTGAAGGCAATGTGCCGTATCTCAGGGAATTCCACACACAAGTAATTTCTGTGTATCCTTTTGGTTATGCTTCAGATTTTGTTATCATTATTTATTTATTGAGCATTGCCAATGAGCTCGGTTCTATAGACCATGTGGGAAAAGTATGCAGAGCCTGACTCTCAGCCAAGTTAAACTGGCGTGTTCTGCTCTGGTGAGTCTGGCTTTCACTCCCTTATCTTCAGGGCTTACCATGAAAGAGTTTCATACGGGGGCATTAGGTACCAAGCCCTTTGTTTCATTTCCTAGCTGTGCATTCAAACAGCTTTGGGGGTATGGCCTTGCTGAGAAACTGGGACTTAAATCAGGGGCAGTGGGAACTCCAGTGCCTCATTCCTGAATCACACCATTCTGCTTTTCCTTTTATTTTCTCTCTTATTTTGTTCACACTCCTTGCATGCTGAAAAAGTGCTGTACGTTATCAGAAGTGAATGCCACACGGCTTCTCTTGTTCCTTTGAATACAAAAGCAAAAGTCTTCTGGACATGAATAACATACAATCAGGTCACTTGGTGATGTGAGGTGTTGCACATCCAAAAACTTGTATTAACATGTATTACCTTCTTCCCTGCTTGCACCCCTATATGTTGCTCACAGAAAGGCTGCAAAAGTTGCCATTCATCTGGGGTATTTATTAAGATCCTGTCCAGCCTTTGCAGTTCATAGTAAACCCTGCATAGCTATAGTCCTACTGTTTATCATACTGAGCTATCATATATGTGTTCCATCAGCTGCAATTGGTACTCTGGCTTGTAGTGTACCCATAGCTGAAGGGGTGGAGTACAGAAACTTACCCTGGCTGGAAGGGACATGAGCCAAAGCCAGGAGGTGATGGGAAGTGGGAAAAATGTAAGGGCTTCTGTGAGGACAGCAGCCAAAAGCAAGAAACATAGAAGTAAATAAATCGGTAGGTGGCTAAGGAAACATGTGAGTGTAGTAAGAACAGTAAGTGGAAGAAAATATAAGATTAGAGAAAAGCACTGGAAGAGAAGAAAAGAAAAGATGGGGAAAAAAACAGAATATTTTACTGGTGCTCATTTTTCTTAGGAGGAGTTCAACGAGGGAATTGGGGAATGGGAAGAAATTAAATAGAAAAATTAAAAGCTGTGAAAGGAAGGAGAAAAAGGAAGATGCTGAAGGATATAAAAAATGTTAAATATAATATGTTGAGTTTATGGGATGGGAAAACATAGGCTGTGAGTGGATGTAAAAAGCAAGTAGGACCAGACTTTAGTGTCCTCATGAACAACATCCTGCTGTTCAATGTGAATAAGCCAGTGAACCCAGGGGGACACTCTGCAGAGCAAAAGGCTTGTCTGCAGGAGATAAGGGATGGGAATCTGGCAGAAGAGTGAGGTAGATTGAGAATTGGATTGCTGAGAAAGTGCAAGAGAAAAAGAAAATCAATGTTCCTGTGGAAAGGCTGATGCCAGGATGTTGTGGAAACATAGCTTGAGTTTTTGCTGTCTGCAGCATGACTGCTGAAAGGCAGGAGGAAAACCAGGCAGGTCTGGTGATTGCTGAAGGGTTTGCACATCAGCCCTGCCTTTTGGGTGCAAGTGTGAATCTCCCTCTTCAGAAGTTATCTTGAGCTTTTCCGTGATGGATAGAACTCACCTGAATACATCCATGCAGTGACTTGGTGCATGCTGGTGTACCCAATGGCTTTTTAGGAGGAATTTAAGAGTTTTAAACAGGAGCCTTCCTTTATTCTGAATTAAAATCTCTTTTGTATTAAGAAAGTTTTCTGAAAATACAGGCAATTGCAATTTTTTATACTTTCCAAGAAAAGAACTACTTGCACGAAAGCTTCTACATTGTGCTTTGATGCCTCCTCACACAGGTTTGGCTGTCTGTTGGATCAGGGGGAGGACATTCTCCAACTGTAATGAAAGTGCTGCAGGGTGATGCAAGGGAGTTCTCCACTCTGTTTACCAGCATGGTCCTCAGTTCTGAGGTTGCCTTTCAGCTTTACTGTCTGTGCTAATTGCATTGCTGGTGTTTTTGGACTGTGAACAAGATCATTTGTAAGAGCCACTGTGAAGCAGGGCAAATCAGCCTGCATGGTGCCTCATCCTGCAGATAAACCATTTCTTATAATTTGAAGTTATCTCACACATGTTGATACTGCATCACTGTCTGCAGTGCACAGCAGCGCAGAGACTCAGAAACATTGCCCATACTACTCCTCACCACTAAAGCAGGGAGCAGGTGAAGCGATGATGATAACTTCATTTTCCTGCTGCACAGATACTCCCTGGTGCTCTGCTACAAATCTGCATGGAGGAAAGAGTCTGGTACTTTCCTTCACATCCCCAAATCATAAAGCTGTTGCAGGTCTGCACTGCATCGGGAGAGAGGGGATTTGTGAGGGGTGCTGCACTTTCAGGCTCTGGCAGAGACATTTATTTTACAGGGCTCCTTGTGAAGCAGCATTCAGGGGTCAAACTGGAACAATGCTGTAGATTCCTCATTTTCTGAGCCCTGGCAGGCAGGGATGCAGGAGTTAGAGCAGTTCAGGCCTCACACAGCAGCCTGTGGTTCAGGATGGGGGCTGTGGCATCCCACACCTCAGGCTTTGCCTTCAGCAGGGTTGATCCTAGGGTAGAGATTGGAGCCTGAGGGTCTTCACGGACAGCTGAACCCTGAGTAAACCTTCTCTGCTTTCAAACACAGTGAGGGCAAAAATTTGGGGTGACGTAGGAAATATTGTGAGTAGAGTCTCTTATCAGATCTAGGAGTGACTGGAAAGGGGGTATGTGTGACCACATGAGTGTAACCATGCCACATCGCTCAAAGTGGGAGGAAAAAGGGGAATGCAACCCCCTTAGGACTCTTGCTACTAGAAAACCCACATGTGCAAGCAGGGAGCAGAGTTAGATGATAAGAATGGTCCCTGTTTGCCCAAAACCAGCATGAGAAAGGAAAGGTGTCTGATCCTGAATTTGTAACTGCAAAAGTGTTGAAGTGACTGAAAAGCACCTGCAGCTCATCTTCACCTCTGTGCTGTTGCAATCAAAAAGGAACTGGATGGAGCTGTTAATAAAAGAGAATTGAGAATATTGAGAAGCTATATGAAACTACTGAGAGAATTTCCCTGCTTCAAGTAGGACCAAATATACCTGTAACACTGTCAGATCTATTCCTAAAATCTTCCACTAGCACAGAATCCCAAGTCTCCTTAAGGATTATTAACCAGCTTTGTATTTTCCTCCAATATGTAACTGCAGTTTCACAGGACCTAATGGATTCTTTCCTGAAAACTGGACAAATGCAATAAGTGATCGTCAGTTTTTCTTGGACAGTCTTTCACATACTGTAAAAACTATTATCCAGTCTCCTTTTGGAGCTTCTAGAGTGACCAACCTAATTATCTGAGCTGTTTCTGATAGGCCACGTTCTCTAAATGTCTTATATTCTTGTTACTCTTTTTAACAGCCACCCAGAACTAGTTCCAATACAGTAGCTGTGTCTTCACCTTGCAGAGCTAAGTAATTTTCTCTTTCATATGACACTCCTGTATTAATATATCTCAGTATGAGAGTTGCCTTTCAGGAATTTTACCTGCTTCGCTCGTATTTGCTTTGTGTCATACTGCAGCTCCCACATCCTCTTTTTCCTTTCAGTCTTCCCCCTCTGCTATGATTCCTCATTTTGTATTTGCGCATTTGATCTTTCATTTCTTCATGTAGTGCTTCGTACACATTGTTTCTAAGTTCTGTCTTGATAGCTTTACACTGTTTCTCCAACATATTGAGATAATTTTGAATTCTGATCCCATTCTCTGAAGTGCTTCCATTCACTCTCACCTTGGTGTCATCGTCCGCAATTTTATAAGTGCACTCTCCACTCAATCATTACTGAGGATGGCAAGGAGATACTGAGCTTGGTAATAAAACATTCTTTTTAAACCTTGCGAAGATAAATAGTGAGTTAAGCTCTGATAAAGAACACCTCAGGATGAAATAGGAGTGAATATATCTTACCTCTAGGAGTTCTAATCCTCATTTGTGCGAATAGTTCACATGTGCTACATACTTGACTGAAGATTGGATAAACACAATCCTAATTTTTGTGAAGGGCTTTCTTCCTCGACCAGCCTAACTGTAAATGAGAAACAACACTGGTAAACTGTAGTATAAAAAGAGCCAGATTGTATAGCACAAGATAGTACCAGGAAGAAGTTTAGCATTCAGGGAATGTACAGCCCTAAAATACTTGTCAGTGTTGCAGTATTCTGACATATAAGTGGGACACATCTGAAGCCTTATCTTTGCCCTCCATTGCTAGTGCTAAGAATTGGCACGCTGACAGAATTCATCTCGCTCAGGAGTCAAGATGTTATAAGAGCCACCTCTAGCAAGACAAAAAGAAAGAAAGGGTAAAAAAAAAAGGAATGCTAACACCTATAGAAGTTTTACAGCCTTGGGTTGTCAATTGCAGCATCTATACTCTTGACAAACCTGGGAGGTTTTGTCTGAACTCAGAAACGTACAGTTTGCAAACTTGTTCTCTAAGGAAATGTCAAGAAGCATTGGGCAAAGAGGATGTTTTCCTTAGCCTTTGGGATGTTGCCAGTTCTCCCAAATTGCTGTCAACCTTGCCACTGCTTGTGTGATTTTACCATCTGTGTAATCAATTGACAAAATATATCTTTTTGCTTCCAGAAGGTATTCATCATGCCTTTACTTGAAGCTGTCTTTTTCTATGTAGGGTTGCTTTCATGTCTGGAGCTCTAACTGGAACTGAGCTGAAAATACAGTAGATTCCAATTGTATCTGTTCTTTTTGTTTGGTTGCTTTTAGAGAATTTAATGGTTCTGAATGGTGCCAGGTAAACACCCTCTGTATTGATATTTGGTCAGGTACAGGATCAGTGCTGACTTTACTAAGGCTTACTTACTGGGGTGTATCTCAGCCCAGTAGGACTGAGAGCAGTGTACTGGCTCAGTTGTGCTCCCTGCAACAACCCGCAGCACAGGTACCTATTACAAGTGCAAACACTGATTGCAGCCTGGGCTGGGGACTCTGATCCACTATGAGAGGCCTGAGACCAGGCCATTGCATAGACAGCTGTTGAAGAGCTTCAGGGGACTGAGCAGCCCAGCCAGTTCTCTCTGGTGGAGACTGGGAGCTCTGCGTGCTGATACCAGCTGCCTGAGGCTGTTGGCTCCCCAGTGGATGTATGGGGAGCCTGCTTGTGGCAGGGCCAGTCTGAATGCTTCTGGGCTTTTCTCAAGGAAGCACAGGAAAATCTTAGCAGGGAGATTTACATGGGAAGGGGGTGACTGGTTACACACTGAAAAGAGGCCTTGGCTCAGCTGATTTATGTACTCAAACTTTTCTCAGGTCTGGGTAATGTCATTCCTCATGGGGCATGCATAATAAAAGCACAGCTCTGGCACCGTTTCCTATGTTGAAGAAGTTCCTTTCTGAAGACTTTATTCTTCTTGGATGGTAAAACTTCTCCACCTGGTAAATCACAAATGAAGACCTCTGCTGTGTTTGTAAGTGTAAGCCCCTTGATTCTGTATTTCTTGGGATACCTGAAGTACATTGGCTCCTCTGGAAGCAGCTTGTCATTGCCAGCAATTAGGATGCTTTTCCAGAAAACTGGGGTTACTGCC
>JAVHNF010076357.1:0-22235 GCA_034783455.1 Micropsitta finschii | reverse complement strand
TTAATTTTCATTCTTCTGTTATCTTTTGTCACAAAGTAAAAACTGATCAAAATTTAGATTAATAGAATTTACTGGTGTTGGGTTATATCTAAAGTTGCTTCTGCAGAAAGGCCTTGCTTTCATAACATTTAGAATCAGATTGGCTTACAAAAGAGTAACTGACAGCACTACTATGAAGTGGAAAGACGCTTTAGATGTGGGGTTTTCTTGTTGACTCTTGCATGCTTAAACTTACAGCTCTTGCACAGAATCAGTGAACAAATGTAAAAAAAATTAAGTTTTCCACTGCATTTCCATTCAATTGCCACTGAAATCATGAAGTTTTTTTAAAATACTAGTGATACACTGTCACAGTACTCCTAGGATTTTGCATTTGATTCCTTGACTGTAAAGAGTTCAAACACTGTCAAAAAGCATTTCACACTCTAATGTACTTACTGAAACTATCAACTTTTGTTATCAGCTTGTGCTGACAGGTTATAGACTCAGTGATTGGCATAAATGGAACAAGAGTGGGAGATCACATATTTTGCAAAGCACAGGTTTACTTCATTATGCAACAGTATTGCAAAATTACATTAAAAATATTAACAAGTACAGACAGGCCACTCACAAACACCTTGGGGGGGGGGAAATAATTCATGTTTGCCTTTTTTTCATTTTAAATAACTATGTTCCTAATAAGTTATTTAACTACCAAGGAAACAAAATTATAGTAAAAATAGAACAACTTACAGGAGGACCTGGAAGACCTTGAAGCCCAGTGAAACCCCTGTGTCCTTTCTGGCCCCTGTCACCTCGATCTCCATTGTCACCTTTGTCACCACGAGGTCCTTGGGGACCCTGTAAAGATCAGTTTTGAAATGTAAAATTCTGAACTGAAAAAAATCTCCAGCCTCAAAAACCTCTCACTTGCTTTTAGACACTGCATTCAGATCCCCTTTACTTCTAAAGCTAGAAAGAAGGTCATGCTGGGGCAGCTCCAAGAACTGATTTTTTTACTAAAAAATAAGTAAATAATCACAGAAAACTGTACTGTACTTAATTATAGTTTAGCTGTGGTAAATTTAGTCTATTTAGCTTCATAACACAGTCACAAAAAGCTTGCAGTAAGGATACTAAAGCATTTACCTAAAATTTGTAAGACTGAGAATTTTTTTTGTCTTACTGGACATGGCAAATGATTTTTGCAGATGAGATTGAAATATTGTGGATCTCTCACAAACTCATAATGATAAAACATATTTTCAGTATGAAATCCTCCATCTTGCATCTTCACTTCTGACCGCCCCTTTCACTTTGTCTGATTAAAATACAACTGAAGTTACATTCCCTAACTACAGACAATAATGTTCAGGCTCCCCAGTACAAATAGCTTGGTACTATTACTATCACGATTCCACTCTTTCTATTTTTGATAGTTTTAAACTTTTTATACTAATTCAAGAATCACTGGAAAACACGGCTTCTGCTTTCAATTCTGTATTTCTTAGCCCAAACTGCATGCTAAATTTCTCGATGCCAGATTTCAAATAGCTTATCAATGGCATCATTATTACTAACTACTCAATAAACTTTTCCTGTATCTCATATGACATCTGCTTAGGGACAGGACAACATTCTTTCAAATTTCTCAAGATTCCAATTAAATTTTTGTTCCAAGCTTGGATTGTAAAAGAGTTATGTAATGCAAAAAGATGGGTTTTGTCTGTTTTTCCATTTGGACTGAAGTCAGTCTCCTGAGTTTTATTAAGGCAGTTTCATGGGAACAGGTGATTTTGTTATATTTTTGCCAAAAAATGTGCCTTTTTGTTCAGCATTCATTTCCTTACCCCTTATTTGAATCGTCAAACGCAGACTCCAGCAATTTGCTGAGTTCCTACCATCATCTGGACAGCAACAAACTCCAAATAATGCTTCCAAAGCATTCATTATATCTTTGCAGTGTTGCTAAAGATAGTCTAGGATAGTCTAGAAATACTAGTGTATCCAAATAGGTTTGTACAGCTTTGCGGCTCAGAAAACTACCTGTATCCACTTGCAATCTGAACACTAGAAGTTGAAGCCCTCACTAAAAGTTGAAGCCCTCACTAAAAGTTGAAGCCCTGTTTAGCATTCTCACTTAGGTTCAAATTCTCATGCACTTTCCTTTAAAAAGTAGCTCAGATCAAATCACAGTGACCATGGAGTACTTACAGGTAAACCTCTTTTTCCTGCACGACCTGGGGGACCCATTGGACCTCGAGAACCCTACAGAGATTGCATACAGAAGATATGTGAAGCAATGCACAAAAGCAAACACAAGTTTGTTGTTCTGTTGTTTCAGGTTTTTTAATTTAAAAAGTATTTAAAAAAAAAAAAAAAAAAAAATCTCACTTACAGTTTCACCTCTTTGACCCGCATCTCCTGGAGGGCCAACAGGACCTGGAGTTCCTGGGCCCCCTGGGGAACCTGGTAAGCCTGCAGGGCCAGGTTCACCACGATCACCCTGCAAAATATAATTTCAACATTATTGATCTAAAGAAGATTAGACCAACACAACAGGACTCTAGCATTGCTAATCTATTTTGTATCAATTAGAATCCACAAAGATATTAATTCTTTAAGAACTCAAGTTTGAGTTTGTGGAGATGAGTGTTCTTAGCCAGGTTTCCTCAACTTTGAAAGGCACTACTTATTCAAAGCTGTGATACAATTTCAGAACAAGTTCTCCATTCGAGTTAACTGAATGGAGAGAAAATCTACAGGAAGTCAATAATGAAATGGAGACTTCCAGAAGTGACTTAACAATATATTCTTACACGTTCTCCAACTGCTCCATCTCGTCCAGGAGTACCGTCATTGCCAGCAGGTCCCTAGAGTTACGGAATAAAAATAGAGAGTATTGATCAACTCTTTAATCTTGAATTGCCATAAGAACTAGAAAGTTCTTTACCTCTAACTTCAAGTCAAGGAGAATAACCACTGGACTGTTTCTTTTCATTTATTTGGGGTTTGTTTGCTGGTTTGGGATTTTTTTTCATATTATGAGGTTCTAATACTTACCTCTGGACCAGCTTCACCTACAGGCCCAGTGGCACCTGACTGGCCAATAGGTCCTGGGGGACCTTTATCACCAGGTGGCCCTGTGGGACCTTGTTTTCCTGGTGTCCCCTGGAAAAGGTGAGAAATATATCAAAATTATAATCACAAAACAAAGAAATCACAAAAAAACCCTTGCTGCCTGCAAAACACTACTTATTAATCCATTCTGAAGTACCATTTGTAACTTCAACCCTGACAATTAAGGAAAATGTTCTTCTAGATTTTGAATATATATTTAATTCACTGTGTATTTTTAAGCAGTTTGTGTTATCTGCTTTTGAATAGGCTTTTATTGACTAGGCACTGCACTTGAAATTTGTCTATCTAGCAGCAACTAACTCTCTTACACACACTCTCCTGATACATAAGTATGTCTAATGGCATTACCTGCAATAGGTAATGTCTTCCGCATGGAATAATATAACATAGTTTGAAATAAGTAACATGACTTTCTTGTTACTGTTATTGGAGTTTTTTGGGTTTTGTTTTGTTTTTTTTCCCCTCCATCTCAACACCAACAGACCTTGATAGCCTGAAATAATTTCCAGCCAACTTTCATAGATAATTGATTTTATTGATCCAGTGGTAATGGCAGATCCTCCATACCATTCCTTTTAATAATAGTCTATTTAATGATTTGATCTCCTGGATCATAAGACTATCCAATAAATACCTATAAATCCTACCTTAAAGCAAAGAGAGCACAAATGGCAATTTTGAAGACCATAATTCACAATTTATGAAATAGCAGTTACAGAGTATTTACTTATATTCAATGACCTTTGGGAACCTAAATGAAAAGTATGGGATTTTTTTTTTTTCAAGTTTTTTAGTTTTAGTCAAATAGGAACATTCTGGCTAGAAGTCTTAATGCCATTAGCCACTTGCTCTTGATCCAAGCTGAGACCTTCCCTTATGGCAGAAACAAAATCTTCCACCTCATGCACCTGCCTGGGGTTTAACTATTTACTATTCTCTCTATATTCTCTCCTACAATTGGATTTTTCCAACTGTCTCCTCATGCTATGGGGCACTATGTTATGAATCCCACAAAGATTCTGAGAATGCCCTAGCTGATGGCATATTGACTTGGTTATTACTTACTGCAGGGCCCGGCAGCCCTGGCATGCCTCTTTCACCTCGTTGTCCTGGCATACCAACAATACCTCTTTGACCAGTAGTTCCTGCTGGACCAGGGGGTCCATCCGGCCCCTGAAATCCACAACGGGTAAATATTACAGTAGCAATAAGGGTAAGTATCAATGAGACCAAGCCTAGAGCTGGCAGAGGAACATCAACCAGGACTTACCGGCTGCCCATCTTCCCCTGCATCACCCTTGTCCCCAGGACCACCAGGAGGCCCAGCTGGCCCTCGATCTCCCACACGGCCATGGGAACCGGGATCACCACGAAGTCCTGGGGGACCTTCTTTTCCTGGCTCACCAATAGGCCCAGCAGGCCCTGGAGCTCCCTAGGAAAATTAAAACACCTCATTACATTGGACCTTTTTCTGATCAGGACAACCAAATTCTAAGGATTGTGTTTTGATTAACTAGAAATGTGCATATGCTAAAGGAAGGCCCAAAGTGTGACTGAGTTAAAAGCTTATTAAAAGCTTATTAGTTCATAAACAAGATGAAACAAACATCAAATTATGTCCAAGCTCCCCTTCAATTTGCAATTCCAAACTCCTTTCTTATATTATTTTTTTAACTTTGGGTGTACAACTACTGCTAAAAAACTTGCCTTTGCCCATTCTTCCCAGTATCGTCAAGCTAAAGTCTACATTCAAACTTTTAGTTTATGTAGCACAAATTAGCATTTTAAATAGACCTTTGTTAACTCTTCAAATACTTTTAAAAGACTTCACATGTATATTGTGCTTTCCATAAATGTCACATTGTGATAAACTCACAGTGAATACAATCAAAACATTAAAAGGCATAGGAAGAGAGTGACAGTTTTCTGTGTGGAGCTGGATCCTCACTTGTTGATTGGCAGATAATCTTTTCTTGTGTGTGTTTCTGAAAATGTTTAGATATCAGGAATTCTGTGTTTGCTTGTTTGTAATTATTATTCTTATTTATTTTAATGGATTTTATGATCCACCAATGAAATAGCCTGGTAGGGGCTCCTTCTTTTCCCCAAAACTCTCCTAACTTCAGTCACCACTGAAGGGACAAGAAAGTATAAAGTGCAAGACAATATAGGTTCTTGTTTTGTTCTTGTAAGCAATTAAGTCATTAGACCAGCTCAAACAACTTGAAGCCTACATACAGTGGAAAATCTTGCACTAATTTGGATACACTGACACCAGATCAAGGCCAAAACTGATAGGTTTTATTTAATACAGTCGGATGTAAGCATGAAGTCACAGAAGTCAGTGCTGACAAGCTGTTATCTATAGCATCAGGTCATAAAACACTTCTTCACCTTTCCTGCTTTATTCAGTCTTACACCTATTAGGTATATGAAACTTGACTTACAGTAGGTCCTGGAGGCCCAACTCTTCCAGCAGATCCTGGGAATCCAGTAGCACCCTTAAAAAAAATACATCTTAATGCCATCTTTGTTGCAAGAAATACAGCACGGGGTACCTCAGATGTTCTCAGCTGAATTAATAAGCAAATAATAATTATATATTATAATTAACTAAGTTAATATGTAATACAGAATACAGTAGACATTATTATATCTAATGTTATTATATGTATTAAATACTGTATAATATATCATACATAATAAATATATAATATTGCATATTACATGTTATGTAAGTAATTGCAGACTGAAAACCAAGCTGAGATGAGGAATGATACACATATTACATAAAATTTCAGGATTAGATTATCTGCAGCCTGGTCACAAAAAGTAAAATTTACTTACAGGTGGACCCTGAGTTCCTCTGCCACCTTTCAGACCAGGAACACCTGAAGGACCCTAAGAGGAAAGGAGAATGAGAGGGGTGACAGTGAACACCCAGAACATTTTTTAAATAAGCAAGATCAGCCTATGCCACTGGTTCTCCGTTTATGTTACTTATACTTACTGGTGGACCAGGAGACCCAGCAAGACCTTGTGGTCCTGGAGATCCAGCATCTCCTTTCTGTCCAGGTTCTCCAGGCTCACCTTTCACACCTGGCTGACCATCAGGGCCCTATAAGAATATTTAGGAGAGAAATAATATATAAGAGAGACATTAGGTCAGAGAATAGCAAATCTTTCCAGCCTAAAAAAGTAATTTTGTAGGGAATTTCTAGAAAGCAAATGATAATAGGAGAATAAGTCAGCCACAAAACACATTAAGCATTTGCTTAACAGTTTGGTTGAAGAGAACTTTAACAGTTCACCACAGCCTTCAGAAGATCACAGATGAGATTTTCTGAACAGTCTGTGAAGTCAGCATTTCCATTTAAAATGTTTTCTTATCTAGCTCACATTTTTCTTTTCTTTAGATTTTCTATTTTCCTCAGCAGCTATTACATACTTAAAAGTAAAAGGGACTAAAAAGGCACTGTCTTTTCTAGTCTTGTTTTTTCCCTCCAAAGGGAGCAGGTGCCTGATTTTTTTTTGAAAGATCTGAAACAGAGTATTTAGGCTGTGGGAATGTTTAGGGTATTCAGTGGAAAACTCATAAACCTTCCATTTGGTCCATCAGCTCAATACAGCCTTCACTACTTACAGCACAAATCTTTGCTGCCTTCAGTAGATGACGCTTTATAACTTGCCTCATTCTAATCTCAAAGGAGCAACATAGCATATTCATGAAAAGATGAAATCTGGTGAGGAATTATATAATTTTATCAACAAAATCACTTTTCAACTGTCTAGGGTATTTATTGGCCCTTTACCTGAAAAAGAAACAGCTCTTTCTGCAACAAAAATGTTACTCATGTCCCAGAACACTGCAGTATTACTCATAATGAAGGAAACTAAGCATGTCAAAGCATGACTAAAGGAAACTCATTAGTGTCACAAAACACATACCGGGGGACCAGCAAAACCAACAGCGCCAGTTGGGCCATTTTCTCCTCGGGAACCCTGGCCAAAAAAATTAGAGTAATTGTATATAACAATTGTCATTCTATATACAGAATAATTCACAGAAGGATGTTAACTATTTACTATCATAAATGTGCTTACACTTTTGCTCTATTAATCAGAATTAATGAGCTTTTAATCATGAAATAATGCCAGCTGTGAAGTTAAATATCTGCCTTGTGTTCAAGGCAGATGAACAAGTATTTAAACTTTCAGAATTTAGAGACGGAAGGCATAAGCAAGAACTAAAAGCACAGTAGGTGAAATTCTGCTCAAAACTACTTCCAGAGATGCCACAATTAGCTGGAGAGCACATATTTTATGCATATTCCAATGAGATGAGATTCCAATGACTGGGAAAAAAAACACAGTTGTTCAAAGATGTATTCTTCTACAAGATCAGAATGTATATGAGCTGCTTCAACTGAGCTTTCCACACAACATTTGTTTGGAAAAGAAGGAGCTGAAGGCTGCCAAAATCCAGCACTCCCTAGAGGGGTGGAAGCTGTTCCAGTTTATGCTGGAAATAAGATTGCTCTGATTTATGACAGAGACATAATCAATACCAAGCCATATGAAGGATCTAGAAGGGCTGAACCTCTAATTCCCTAATCAAAGTCAACCCTTAAAATCACAGATTAACAGAATATGACAAGAGTTAACATGAAGTCAGGTATACCTCTGCTCTTTGTCCATCTAGATAGTTGTATGTTTACAGTAGTATCTGGTATAGGCATGCTTTGAACAATTAAAAGTGGTGGTGAACTTTCAGGAGTGAGGTAAATGAGGGTAAGTCTCTGTAAGTTTTGCCCTAACGCAAGTATAGGGCCAAGGGAAAAAATCCGCTAATTGTTTTTGCAAGTGCACACCATCAAGAAAGAACTACAGATTTTACCTACAAAGGAAGGGGAGGAAAAAGAAGAAAATATATCAGCAAATGAGACAAATGGCTGGAGTCCGGTTAAGTGTTATATATTGTCAACTTATGTCAGTCAAAAACTGAACATGTTTACTCACAGGGTTTCCACGGGAGCCAGGAGGACCAACTAGACCTCTAGGACCTGGTTCACCCTTAAAATGAAATTAAAGGTTATTATTTCCAAAGTAACTTATTTGACAAGTAGCAAAAGTGCCAATAAAGATTGACAATATTGAGAAACTTCAGTAGGGAATTGAATAAAAATCTGTTTACCTTTTCACCAGTGGGACCTGCTGGACCTATTGGGCCTATTGGACCAGGAAGACCCTTTTGAAAAATTAAAAGAAGTTAGAGAAGTTGTGCTTCAGAACAGTTAGTTTAAATCTTTTCATATGTTAATATTTCCATACGCTTTTTAATTCCTTTAAAGTCTTCTCCTTTACCTCAGAAAACTTGTTGGGCCTTCTTTATCTAAAACTGACTTGAATTTCCTCTCCCAGTGACCAAAATCCCACATCTCAAAGGACCTGCTTTCCTTCATTCTCTTTTTTCACTTACTTCATCTCCTTTATGTAGTGTTTGTGCATAAGGCCAGTGACCAAAACAAAAAACACACCGGCATTAGTTTGCTCTCTCAGGAGGAAATTCAGTCCTTTTTTCCCCCACTTGCACTGAAACTCCTTCTCTTATGCTTGTATTTAACTGTTTCAATTATCTTTAAAGTGTCCATCACTACTTCTGAAGATTCATTGATATCTTGCAAACTCCTCAAGCGTCCTTTGTCTCTTCAGGGGCAGTTAAGTTGCAAATTGTCCATTCAGACACATCAACTCCACATAATGATCCCACAACATTAACTATACTACCTTCCTGAATATTTAGATATCCCAATTACAGCTCTCTTCAATTAGAAGCAGAACACCAAAACTTGCACCAAGTTTCTCTTGAACAATATTCCCCCTCCCACAAAAGAACTGCTCTGGAGTTTAGTTCAAACTCTAGAGAAACATAGAAAAAGAAGGCATTAACAAGGGATACTGTAATGCCATTAATGCTCTAGTGGTCGTTAGCAGAAACATCTGCAGATACTCAACTACAGAATAGGGATGTACATTTAGCTCACCATTACTTTACCTGCTCACCTGTTACTGTAAACTAAGAACACGCCTTACAATGACTAAGACCTGTTTTATATCTTTGGATAATATCTGACTTGTATAACTCATTCCAGCTCAGAGCTGATATTTTTAAGTTAGTGCTTCAGTATACTAAGGTTTCACCAAAGACCTTTTGCTTTTTTAACAATAAATTTAGGCCAGGCAGAATCCTTATCTTTTGAATGTACCTCACTTTGCAAACACCTAGCAGTTAGTACTCCAACTGATTTGCAAAACCCAAGATCCTCAGATAGATGAGATTCATGTAAAAAGTAATTCAACTTCTGGGAAGAAAATATGGTAAGTGTATACACAGCAAACCCAGTGCTTTTGGGATTATTGCACAGCTAGTCTATGCAGAAGAGCATATGTAACATGACTTGAAGAGATTCACCATGTTATTTATGCATAGGAGATTCAAAGCTTCACAGTACAGTCAGTAAGCTCATATGGGGCTTAGTACATTTACTGGAATTTTCACTTGTGAAACTCAGGACAGACCATGGGGAACTCAGTCCAAACAAGAAGGTGGCATCTGCCTTAGTACAAGAGTAAGAACTGGAAGGGCTGCTTTTCTGTTATATATATATATTCTGCCTGTCCCTTTTCCAATATTTTTACTATAGTCAGCTTAGCTGAATCCCAAATCAACACACTACTTCTGAGAATCCTTTCCTTTGATACCTTAACTCCCATTATTGATGATACAAAATAGGGGTTTGGGACACAGACATCCCAAACCACTCTGCACGTAGTATCACCAGGCTGAGTAGCGTTTAAATCCATGAGTTGCGTACCCTAGCAAAATAAACAATCTGGTGAGCGAAGAACAGGTCTAAATAGGGTGATGGATTTACTTACTCTTGCCCCATCGTTGCCAGCTGTACCTTCAGCACCCTTCTCACCTACGCCGCCCTACAGAAAATACCCAGAAAGTCTCAGTTATGACACTAGATGCTGAATACCCTGGAATAATTGCAGTATTAAGAGACTGGTGACTTGACTCAAGACAACAGAAATAAACACTTACTCTATCACCCTTGGGGCCAGGTGTTCCAGCAATCCCTCTTTCTCCAGGCATACCTTGAAGTCCTGGTGGGCCTGCATCACCAGGTGTCCCACTAGGGCCTGGACTTCCCTGAAGCAAATAAAGAACAAGTTGCTGTCTATTCATCTGTGAAGTATCTTTGTCTCCAGGCTACAGAACACACTGTGCCTGTGTTAAAGTCTCTAGGGCAGTGTTTTAAGTAATAATTTTCTCTTACATTTGGACTTTATTCATGTCCAAATACTTTTCCCATTGTGTTACTCAGGAAGTTCAGTTGTAATACTGAACTGTAATACTGTAGTCCTTCCAAAAACATTAGTACCTAGTGTATGAGAACAGGCAAAAAAAGAAACTCCAGCATCTTTCTACCTTGATGCCACATGGTTCTATTAGACAACGTAGCTACAGGTAGAAGTTGCCAGTGGCAGAGTTGCTGTATTTATGCTTTGCTTCTCACAGCTCATGTCTCACATTGCTAGAGACAATCCCTACTTTGAGTGACCTTCCTAAACCTAAGTAAATAGATTGCAGGTGAAAGAAATGCATGGTGTTTTCAGCATTTTCTTTTAAACATCCATCCCTGCCAAATGTCTTTGTGCAAACTGAAATGGCTCTTAAAACATTGCTAGAAGGTTTTCTGCAGTTCAGAAACGGATTTGCCCAGTTTTACTGAGAAGCACAAAAGCCATTCTAAACTTCAGACCTATATAAATTAATACAAAATGTGATTTCTCAACATTTTAGTATCTTACAATTTATTAATATTTTTATACTGGTATAAAAATGGATTTTACGTCACCCTAAAGCCCTTTTCATGAAAGAGATCTTGTTTATATGAGCTATCCCTTTTATAATTAAAAAAAAAAAACCCTCCTCTATGTTTGTGTGCATGAGTAGTATCATACATTACATCACTGCAGCAACACAAATCTCCATTCAGCTTACCTTTGGACCATCAGGACCATGGCCTCCAGCCATACCCTTTTCACCCTGGAGTCCTGATGCACCTGGTTCTCCCCGCTCTCCTGGATTACCACGTTCTCCCTACAAAATTGAAAATCATTACTTATTTGGAAATCAAGGTACAGTTCTGGTAGACAAAATCCTAAATACACTATAAGTGCAGCACTGCTACTTGAGCCTGTGAAGAAGTTCTAGGAGAACTGATCAAATGAAAAAACGGCTTTACGCTTTTATTGTTAAAGGTAGAGGAAATAGCATGTTCAGCCTGGAGAAGAGAAGGCTGCATAGAGACCTCATCTGAAGGGGGCCTATAGGGATGTTGAGGACGGACTCTTCATTAGGGACTGTAGTGGTTAAGACAAGGGATAATGGGTTCAAACTTAAACAGGGGAAGTTTAGATTAGATATAAGGAAGAACTTTACTGTGAGGGTGGTGAGGCACTGGAACGGGTTGTGCAGGGAAGCTGTGCTGTCCCTGGTGGTGTTCAAGGCCTGGCTGGACAGAGCCTTAGGTGACATGGTTTATTGCAAGGTGTCCCTGCCCATGGCAGGGGGGTTGGAACCAGAAGATCTTAAAGTCCTTTCCAACCCTACCTAGTCTATGATTCTACGTTGCTCAGCAGACTAAAAACTGTCATTTCATAGGTGCAAACCAAATCATTTAGCAGCTAGTACTCAACACCACTTCATGAGCTACAAAACCATTAAAGGTGGGAGGTTTTACAAAAGCCATCTCTAAAATGTATCCATGTTTACAACCATTTTGTTGTTGGGAAAAACGTAAAATACTCGCTTCAGCTGTTGAAGTCCACATTCTATATCAACTGGCAACCTCAGAGAACTGTTACAAATGTTTAAACTTTGATGGAAAACACTTACCCTAGGGCCCAATGGACCAACTGCTCCAGGATCTCCAGGCACACCCTATGCAGAACAGAACTCGCCATTAGAACGAGAGCACTATTTATGAATAACGCCTTACAGTTATGCAAGTTAGAGATGAAAATTTAATTTCCAAAGTACTATGAATGTAGATGGCTAGTTCTAACTATTATTTGCCTGAGATAAGAGCAGAGTCCAAATCAGACCAAGAAGTCGGTCAAAGTCTAGAAATTTATTTTACCCAAAAAGCAGTCCTCAGACAGCTTTCAGACTACATCAGTACATATTTTGAAATAGAGTAGGAAATCAAATTACAAAGAGAAAAAATGGTAAAAGTACTTCATGAGATGAATTCTTGTAACATTACACAGAAATTACCTGATCACCCGGCTTTCCTCCCTCACCTGGAGGACCTGGTGGCCCAGGCAAACCCTGTAAAAAAAGTAAAAAAAAATGGTGGCTAAGATGGTAGAAAATTACATAAATCCAGGTTTAACCAAGGCACCAAGAATACCAATGTAGTATTATACCCCATACTAGAGTATGCCATCAGAGATTCCTAAGAAAAAGTTACATGAACACTCCACCAAAGTGTTTTTCCTGTTCTAAATGGCAGCCTTTTTTTATTGTTAATTTGTAGGACAAAGGCATATCAGCCCTAAAAATAAAGTTCTCTATTAATAGAGGTTAACTTAATTAATATTTTATTATCAAAACAATTCTTTGGCTCTATATTTGGCACATATTTGGAAAATCTCCAAATTAAAACTGAAAAACAACAAAGGCTCTCTCAAGGGATACAGAGCTGGTATTTAAGCCTTTGCCAGTTCAGTTTAGTGCACAACTGATGTGAAAGCTAAGTATCACTCATTATTCTTAACGTCAGTGCCTTAGTTCTGAAGTTGTGTTTTGTTATACGTCACTTGCTCGAATTTCTCCAATTTAAGTTAACATCATTTTTTAATTTTTCTTTAAAAAAACATGAATGCACATACCTGAAACCCTGTAGGACCTGGAGGGCCTTGTTCTCCTCTTTCTCCTGCTAGACCCTACACAAAAGAAAGTAGTAAGTATACAGCAGAGGAATATAGGCAGGCCTCACAATTTTTCTTCTCTCTGAATATGTGTTTATTATACATTTTTACTTAACCCTGGGACAAGGCATACCCTATCTAAAAAATGTAATAAAATGTATATCATTTCTCTAAGATCCTCCCCCAGAAGTTCTGTGCTGGCAGGGAAACACTTAGTTCCATTGAAACTAAGGAAGCAAGGAGTATGAACTATGAGAAAATTTTGCTCCCTGACCTATTTTTTGTAATGGTCAGTAAAAAAAAATAAACTACTAATATAATATTCCATACAAAGCTTCCCATTTTCTAGGAAAAAAATTTCTTTAAATGTTCTTGTGATTTTTTGTTTGGAATCAACAACTGGTATGAAGATAGATAAAAACAGAAGCAGAAGAGCAATGAATGGATGGAGTGACTGGCAGGTAGGCAGAGTGGTAAAAGCTGACTTACGGGTGGGCCAACAGGACCAGAAGGACCAACTTCGCCATCTTTACCAGGGGCTCCCTGAATTAAAAGTGGCATAGGAAGCATTGTATAGTGAACATATATAACAGAAAAGCATCATATTTTGTTATCATTGCAAACAGCAGTCACACTCACCCTCTGTCCTGGGACACCTGCATTGCCTGCTTCTCCGGGTTTTCCAGGATCACCCTGATTTGCAGAGTTAAAAATTACTGGGTTTAGATACTGTTTTCATCTATTAAGATATATGCAAATGTTTAAAGTTAAACAGATCTTGGGTACTAGGTGCCATACTCACACTACTACCCTTTGGGCCAGGAAGGCCCATGCTGCCTGGCTGACCTCTGATTCCAATTGAACCTGCAGGACCTGGACGTCCATCTTCTCCAGGAGCACCCTGCAGAGATAAAGCATTCTCCACATTCAATTATAAATGTATTTATTCTTATGAACTCATTTACTCCTGTGAAATGTTTGTGTATATATAAAAAAACGTTAATCTAGTTTGGTGCTACAGTTATCAATCAACATGTTTTTAAGGCAGACAGAGCTGTAGCCATACTGCTGGATTTGACTAAATATTAAGCAATTTTTATAACAGAGCCATTATGCACAGATACTTTAGTGTTTTCTTGAAGAGACAGTTAGAAAAGATACTGAGCTCAAGATGGGCTGAAAATATTGCAGCAGCTGCTAAACAACAGATACTGATACAGAGGCAAAACTAAACGTACAATATCTGCACTAATTTTGGAGCCAGGAATCTAAGGTGAACAGTTAGAAGATGAACCTTCAGAAATCAAGAAATCTGAAATTAGTAAAGTAATTTCAGTGAGTTGGGACCCTTGAATTAATCTGGCATTGATTAAAAGTACTAAGTTTTTGTGTCACTTACCAGGGGGCCAAGTTTTCCTTCAGGGCCTTGGACACCTGGATTTCCTGTTAAACCCTAAAAGTAGGAGTAACATTGGTGTTAAGGTTCTGATATAATTCTAGAAGAATAGAAAAATGCAAATAAATGCAAAAGACATGCTCAGTTACTACCATAGTACAAACTTTTATGTATCAAAGGTGTTCATCTTTGTCTTCACTTTACAGCTTCATCCCCCACTGTCTTTGATCTTCCTTTTTCCTATTCTTTTTTTCCTTATTCTTGCTTTTACACCTCTCAAGCTTCTCACAGGCTCATCTTTATTTCTGCCAATATTATCTGATCTGTAGCATCCCTTTCTCTCCTTTTGTGATATTCTAAATTCTCCTCAAATATTTTTCCTGAAAAATTCTCTAGATGACATGCACCACTCAACTATGTAAGATATCAATCTACCAGCTTAATGAAGGTTGGACTTCAATTAACTTGGTCCTTAGTTCATGTTATCTGTGGTGACTATGTGCTTTACAAGAACACCCCCTTCAGTTTCACTGGCTGGTCCCAATCAAGGTTATTTTTCCTTCTTCAGAGGCAATTGGAACGTGTGCTTACCAACATCAGCAGGAAGACAGACAGACGTTTTGGCCTTTACCCTTTAAATAGCTCCACTGAAACAAATCTGTCCTTTTATAACAGCTTCTTAATTCTGCAAAGTTCATTCTTGCCTTCTGAAAATGAAAAATGCCGTGGTTTATAGTGTACTGCTATTAGTCCCTTACCCTTGCACCCGGGAGGCCAGGTTCACCAGGACGCCCAGGATCTCCCTGACCTCCTTTAGGACCAGAAGAACCTGCAGGACCACGCTCTCCTTGGGCACCCTAGAAAGATACCATTAGGCTACAAGTTAAGAGGTGGAACAGCAACAGTAAGGGAAGGTTAAATAAAACAGGTATCTTCTATTAAGGATCTATTTTTTTGCAAACAGAGATCCAAATAATTAAGGCTTATTATTATTACTACTACTATTTTCCTAAATTATTGTTTAAAAGTTGTCTCTTCAATTAAAAAAAAAATATTTCAGAGTTTTAGAATCCCTCTATTTTTACCAAGTCAGGTATTTACAGAAACACTAGACCAACAACTATGTGAGTCAGTTTCCTGGAAGTGTTAAAGCAGTTAGGAAAGCCAAAGACAGATAAGCACATCTGTTCAAGGGACAAGTCTAGGAGAAACAGTCCACACACAAAGAAAAGGCTTTCATATAGTTACCTACTACAGAGCAATACATAAAGAAAAAAATAGTAGAACAGGTCAAATCTATCCATATTTAAGCATGAGGGAGCATTAAGTTAGGGACAAGCAAGCAAAGCTGAACATCACAGGAACTGAAAGTGATTTTTCCCAAAAAAACTTTTAGCCTCAAAACATTCAAATCCCTTTTTGGCACCTGTCAACTCCTTTTGATCCTGCTTCCAGTGATTTTGAGGATCCGCCTATTTGCCTAATAGCAGGCATTTTTAATGGAACTCTTTCTTTCTATATATTTCCATGTATGAAAATGTAACAAATGATCCAATAAAAGATGGACACTTAAATTTCATTACCTTTGGTCCAGGCAAGCCATCAGAACCTGGAAAACCACGGTTACCAGGAACACCCTAGGAAAAGCCATAGATATGGGATGATTATCTTAATTTTTACATACCTTATTGAAAATAAAGTACTAGATTTAGGGCTTGGGGTTTCAGTTTACTTCCTTACAAATTCCGTTCTTCAGTACTTTAAGCTTGCCTTTTTTACCACTCAGAGCGGTAAAAATGTCAGTGCTTCACTTATGCATGCTGAACAGCTCATTCTATGTGAACAACCTCATTGAAAGCAAGGTGACAAGTTGTACAGGGTTGAGCAAGAAATCTGAGATTTGCCTGTCATATCTCCGTCATTTCTCCTACCATACTATCTGGGGCACTGAATCCAGAAATGCAAGTATCCAATATAAGAAGAAAAAAAAAGATAACAGTGTCCCAGGTTCAGCAGTAGCAGTCATTTTTCTCCTTCTTAGTAGCTAGTGCAGTGCTATGTTTTTGACTTTCAGCCTGGGAACAACACTGACAACACCAATGTTTTTAGTTGTTGCTAAGTGATGTTTACTCTGACCAAGGACTTTCTGAGTCTCGTGCTCTGCCAGGGAGGAGGGGAAGTCAGGAAGAAGCAGAGACAGGACACCTGACCCAAACTAGCCAAAGAGGTATTCCATACCACAGCACGTCATGCCCAGTATATAAAATGGGGGCAGTTACCCGGAAGGGCTAGATCGCTGCTTGGGTCAGGCTGGGTATTGCTCGGCAGATGGTGAGCAGTTGTATTCTCTTTCCTTGTTATTTCCCTTATCATTATTATCTTTGTTGGTAGCATCAGCGGTTTTGTGTTATACCTTAGTTACTGGTCTGCTATTATCTCAACCCATGGGAGTTACATTCTTCTGATTCTCTTCCCCATCCCTTCAGGAGCAGGAGGAGGAAGAAGCAGGAGAGTGAGAGTACGGTTGTGTGATTCTGAGTTGCTGGATGGGCTTAAACCATGACAAACAGTATGAAACTACTGTTAGGAAAATAGTATGACTATACCCAGAAAGAACCTGTGAGAAAACTTGTGGTTAGCTCAACAGGTTTTCTGGTTTAGCATTGCATTTCTCAAGACATTCCTTTGGATTGCTTACCCTCTCTCCAACAGGACCTGGTGGACCTACTGACCCTGGATCACCTCGAGGACCTCTTTTCCCTTCTTCACCTATAGGGCCAATGGGACCCTGAGGACCTTGTGGGCCCTAGTGAAAGTAAAATATTTAAAAAAGACAAAATTAGTTAGCTTACCACTTCTCAGGTACATTGAAAAGGACTGCCTTCTAAACATGATAAACATTTTTCCAAATAAAGGAGGAAAAAAATTAGGTTTTGAATTACTTAAAAGGTGCGGCTTTTCAGCGTTAGTTTTTCTCTGGTACAATGTTCATAATTTTTCAGTAAGTGCACTTCGAATATACTAAATCTGCAGTTCAGCTGTATAGCGCTTCTAATAGTCACCTATTTGGTCAGACACAACAATTTGTATTTACTATTCTTGACTGGGCAAGCTGCAACGGATCCAAAATTCAGTGAGACTCTAGCAGAAATTCTGACAGGAGAAGACAGTCAGTGGAAAAGAAATCATTACTTTGTCTGTATGTTTCTGTCAGTTATTACATTCAACTAGTGAAAGAGAAAAACTAAAGATTGGTTGACAAGTCAAACTGATTCTAAGTCTTCAGAATCACTTTTCTTCCAAAATTCACATGACTACAGCATGGAATTAGCCATGCTCTCAAATAATCTTTCACAAATATTAGCTATGTGCTATACAGCTCTTCATACCATAAATGTATAAATACTTGTATTATTTTAATGTATGAAGAAAATATAATTAATATATACATAACTGCATAAGTATAAATGTATTAAATACCAGTGTAAAATAAAAAGGACACTTTTATTATGATTAGCATGCAGACCTGTGTGCTCTTAAATGTCCAAGATTACATGAATCCATTTCATAGGAGATTGGAAAACTGGAATACAGTCATTCTGAGTGTTACAGAAACCTCAGCAGATGCGCTAACAGTTTTTTCTGTCCTTGAGTCTTGTAAGGCCTATATTGAGTAGGTGATTTGTAACATCAAAGGACCTGCTTTGCCAGTCATTGTTAGTACTGCCTAGTCAAGTTCACTTTGGTTTGTTCCACTGTAATTACTCTCATGATTACGAGCATCAGAAGTGTCTTGAAAAATTTAAGAATCTATGAAATATTCATACAAGCCTTTGTGATTTCTTTTCATCTTACAAAATGGAGACTTACAGGTTCACCTTTGGGTCCTGCTTCTCCCTTGAAACCTGGGACACCTGGGTCTCCCTGAAAACACATGAATAACATCCATAAGGTTAAAACTTTGCATAATTTTTTTGACCATTTTGTATTATGCTATGAAACAGAAAAACAGTTTCTAGTTTAGTGACTAGCTGTAGGCAATATAATAGATGCCTATAATGTTTCCTCTTTCCCCTTAGTGTGCTTGTTTATTTATATATTATACATAAATATTTGTTATCAAAACAAACTTAAATTTGACAATTCCAGGAGATAACAGTTACTGTTCGTCCAAGGTTATACACCCTTTTCTTTCTTAGACCTTTAAGAAAGCAGTCCCAACATTTTGGACACACAGAAGATTCACAAGATCCAAGTTTTGGCATACTCACTAGCATGCTATTAACTTATTTAAAGGAACCCCACTGTTAATCGCAGAACCACAGTATGGTTTGGGATTGGGTTGGAAGGTAATTTAAAATTCACCTAGCTCCAACTATCTGACATTGGGCAGGGACACCTTCCACTAGACCAGGTTGCTCAAAGCCCTGTCCAGCCTGGCCTTGAATGCTTCCATGGATGGTGCAGCCACAGCTTCTCTGGGCAACCTGTTCTAGTGTCTCACCACCCTCACAGTAAAGAGTTTCTTCTTTATATCTAATCTAAATCTAGCCTCTTTCAGTTTAAAGCCATCCCCGCTTTTCTTATCCCTACACACCCTTGTAAAAAGTCCCTTTCTGGATTTCTTGTTGGCCCCCTTTAGGTCTGCTATAGGTCTCCCCAAAGCCTTTTCTTCTCCAGGCTGAACAAGCCCAACTCAGTCTGTCTTCATAGGAGAGGTGCTCCAGCCCTCTGATCATCTTCGTGGCCCTTCTCTGGACTCACTCCAACAGGTCCATCTCCCTCTTGTGCTGGGGATCCCAGAGCTGGACACAGTACTCAGGGTTGTGTCTCACGAGAGCCAAGCAGACAGGAAGAATCACCTCCTTCCACCTGCTGGCCACACTCAGGATACGGGTCTCTGGTTTAGTTTCATAGACTGATACATTTGCAAGACATGACAATTTCGACAGAGGCAAAGACATCATTACCGGCTGGCCTCTAATACCCGGCGGGCCAGTACTGCCTTGTGGTCCTGGAGAACCAGGTGGACCTGATAAACCAAGGGGGCCTCCAGTCCCTGGAGATCCCTACAGATAGAAAGAAAAGCAAGTACAGTAAGGAAACATAATAAAAATAAGAAATAAAAGTAATTTGACTTACATGATTTCTTCAGCAGGTGATAGGATTACTTACAGTAGGGCCCTTAGCCCCTGGGGAACCATCTGTCCCTTCAGTACCCTACAGATAACATACCAATCATTAAAATTAATTCTAATGAGAAGGATATTGATAACAGAAGCAGATGATGATAATTATTTTATCCACTTTAGAGGACCAATAAAGTCTGGTCTTTTAAGACAATAAATTAAATAAATACAGTAACACATATAATCTACTTGTGCAAATGCCAATTGGAGTCACAACACAAGCAAATTAATATGATTCTTAATCTTTAAGATCCTAAGTTTAAGCTTTAAAGTACTTCTAGGATTGAGACTATATAAAGCTGTGTAACTTTCAGTTTTCCAAGTTGTTTTAATTAATCAATGAAAAGTTATTTTCAACAAAATAAGCACAAAACAAATGAATGAGACCTTTCCATTCCTGAGAAAAAAGTAATTTGAGTACAAATCAATGCCTACCAAGTTGGGTTGGGTATTAGAACTCCTTATAAACAAGCATCATGCACAAACTAAGCACTGACAACTCAATTTAATATACTTACAGGAAGACCTTGCGATCCAGCTGGGCCCTGTGGACCTGTTTCACCTCTTTGTCCTTGAGGACCTTCAGGACCACGAGGTCCTGTTGGACCTGCTTCACCCTAAGATTTCATATGAGAAAACAACCGGAGATTATTTTGCTCTACAAAGTAGTGCTATGAAGTAACTAAGGAGGAATATTGATTTTATAAAAAAACAATTCAGAATTTTCAATTGTTCATTATCCTTAAAATATATTTTTGCTTACCTAGTACTGCTTCTACTACTTTTATGTGAATGTAAACTTTAAAAGGAGAAACAGAACTTTTCCTCAATGTATACAAGGACAAGAAAACTTTCTACAGAATAGAAGCACTATAACACCCATGACCCAGATCAGATAAAATAGTTTAGATAGAAATCTCTCTCTAAAATCCCAGTATGTATCCATAAATTGGCAACTTTTTTTAGCTTCAGTAACAACTAAAGCTTAAGATTTGGAAATCATAACACATCTGGGGGTTTTTTGCAAAGTACAGATTAACTGACTGTTGCAGCACTGTATTAAAAAAAAAAACCCCGTAAGATTGGACCAGATGTTCATATAAAAAAATTCCTCCTGGTACCTCCTTTGAAACTTCTTTATATAGCAAATTTGCCTTTGGGAACTGGTGGCTGTTAATATCACATCTTCATAGCTCAAATACACACATTCATTGTATAGTCTGCTTAGCTTTTTTGAGTTCAACACAGCTCTTCCAATTTTACATCATCCAATGATCAAACTTGAAGACAGATCCTCCATTCCAAAGTTTCCATTGATTCATCATATGACAGCTTCTCCAAACATTTATTTAGGTATTAACTAGTGCTTAGCCATACCAAAACATTGATGACATGCACTAAAAGGCCTATCATTTAATTGTATATGTTATGTTAATTCTCTTATTAAGACTTGTTCCCAAAAAACCCTTTTGTGAATTCTGCCAGCTTCAGAACACAAAACATCTGCTGAACTTGGCTACCTGACTAACTGGGAGTTTCTTCTTACATAATTTTTTCCTATCATGTTTCAGAAGTGTAAAGGAATAAAGAGGAGTAACTGGGTGGAGAAGTGCAAGAAGTGTAAGGAAGCTGTATGAACCATAAAAGGTGGTAATCATCA
This sequence comes from Micropsitta finschii, assembly GCA_034783455.1. Classification (NCBI taxonomy): domain Eukaryota; kingdom Metazoa; phylum Chordata; class Aves; order Psittaciformes; family Psittacidae; genus Micropsitta; species Micropsitta finschii. The sequence goes on along the minus strand of JAVHNF010076357.1, from coordinate 862 downwards.
TGTGCTCTATCATTATGAACTGCAGTACATCTCTGATAGGGTTCACGCATTTGTCTTACCAGTCTAGGTCGTCTCAGAAAGTGTCCTCAGCTGCAACTAGAAGTTTCAGCACTATAAGGTACTGCTTAAATACTGTCTTAGACTAGTTCTCACAACTTGTAATAATTCTATTCTTTGAATGCACTGGACAAGATTCCTGAGGCACTGCATGACAATCATCTTATAATCAGCCCTTAGCTCAAGCAAAAATGAAAGCAAAGACAGCATCCTAACTGTGGTAAATTGAAACTGCTTCATTTGGCCTCTGATTTCTATCTTCTGTCTCAAGGTCTTGACTAAGAGTGATTTCACAGCAACTCTTAATGACCTGTATACATATCAGTCTGAGCCCTGTGTAGTCTAGTACACATTTTCTGTTCTGTGGACTTAAGACATATTAACAAGGTATTTTATTTTTTTACCTTTACACCTGGAGCACCTGGAAAACCTGGAGAACCAGTTATGCCAAGTAGGCCCTATAAAAGACAGACACAAAGCTGTAATTCTGCAGTTTAGATCACAGATTAGTATCTAATTGCTGGGATTAGATTATTAGATTAGTATCTAATAGTTCTGGGATTAAGTGTATTTTTTAGTTATAAAACACTTGTTTATAACAAAACAAAAATAACAATCATTTTTCTAAGTGATACAGACACATTTTATAGAATTGTGATGCAGTATTTTAATAATGCATTTACTGACTTCAGCAAAGTTACAGCTCTTGATTCAGTTATTAATGCACAAATTGAAATGTGTACAGTTGACAATTACAGCAACTGTTTTTCAATGTTAGTTTTTAGCAAACTATTATATTCTCTTT
>JAVHNF010076356.1:0-11312 GCA_034783455.1 Micropsitta finschii | reverse complement strand
GTTCCTTTTGATGTAAGTTTTGGAGAAGCAGAGAAAACACAGTCACTTCATCACTGGCCACATACTGGTGTGACATTCAGTCAGTTTGTAGTTAAAGAAAATGCAATGTTTCTTGTGTGGTTTTTCTTATTGAGGAATGAGTCTCTTCTGCTTCTAGTTCCTGTCAGCCACTACATAAAAAGTCTACTGAACATAAATTCTTTTGTCTCCATTTTCACTGGTTTGTTTTTTGTTGTTGTTGTTGTTTTTGGTTTTTTATTTGTTCATTGATCAAGCTGGAACAGCGCTTACTGATACACAAAAAATACAGATGGGGAACAAAACAATAAATGCTTGATATTAACAAGTGTTTGTAAATAAGACTGTCACTTACACATATTCATTGTAGATGTGCATGCATCTCCTTTCAGGTTCCTGAGCAGCAGCCAATTACTTTATGTAGTGGAGCTGAAGATACCAAGCATTATGAGGAGGCCAAGAAATGTGTGGAAGAACTGGCATTGTACCTCAAACCACTCAGCAGCGCAAGAGGTAGTTCCTGCATTGTTTTGTTTGAAAATGAAAGCCGGAAACAAATAAGATGCAAAACAAACTAGTCAAATTATTAGTCTTTTTGTAAAATGGGTATAAACATATTTTAAAAACAAATTGAAACAAATTTCTTAAGCATTAAGATGATGTTTTCACAACATAGGGGGATGGAGATCATGGAATTTAAAGGTGTCTTGTCAAAAATAATACTGAGAAAAGGCTGAGTTGTTAGGCAGAGGTATTTAGCTGTGCTATAGTAAGTTGAGACAAACTGTAAGTTGAGTTGACATCTGTAGAGTAAGTAAAAGTAAGTAATTTTATTTTTTTTTGTGATCTCCTTTGCTTTGAGGTAATTGTAGCAATGAAATTTGTTTGTAGAGCAGAATTAAACAGAAACAATTACTGCATAGAGGATATATATGAGAAATAAGTAATAATCTTTTTATTCAAGATCCATACAAGAGCTGAGTCAATATGAGTAATTGTAATTTAGCAAAACTGTGTTGGGTTCAAGAGGATGGATTTTATCTATATTGCATATGGTGGACTTAGAAGATCTGTCAACACAGGTAGCAGAGATGAGCATTGTGGGTGTCAGGTTTTCAAAAATGAATTTTTACAAAAAGCTGTCTCAAGCTTTTCCGACCAGTACAGTGTGACAGCAGAATCACAGAATCACAGAATCACAGAATCCCAAGGGTTGGAAGGGCCCTCAAAAGATCATCTAGTCCAACCCCCCTGCAAGAGCAGGGTAACCTGGAGTACATCACACAGGAAAACATCACACATGATATTGAAAATTGGAAGCAAATCCAAATCTGGATATTAGAAGAAGCTTTGTAAATATTAATTCACCTTTGAGATGTTATGAAACTCATTAAAACTTAAAAACATTTTGTAGCATTTCAGTCATGAAACATCTAAAACACAGGACATGGAGAATAGAAAAGTTAAATCTGCTGCCTTTGAATTTCTTTTTGTGTTTAAAGATCCGAACTATGACTTTTTCCAATGCCTCTAGCAGAATCTAATTAGTGTTGCAAGGGTTTTTGTTGCTGTTGTGATTCCTGCTGTCATGTCCAAAACCACGGAGATGCTGCAACACTTTCAGAATGCTCTTTGCCCGGGTTAAAAAGGCATCTAACAGATTCCACGTGTTTGTAATCTTCTCAATCTTACTGTACTTTACAGGCCTAGCAGTAAGTCACACTTGTATGACAGAAGTGTTGTGGCCACTGTTAGATACCTCTTGATAAAGAATTACTGCTGTAAAGCAGTCTCTTAGCCTTATGCCTCTCTAGGAATTCCAATTGAGATTCCACCAATGTAGTCTGAGATACAGGGGAATAACTTGAAGGAGGTGGTGAATGGAAGCATTTCAGATGAATTGTGAATTTGAGATTGTAATTAGTTGCATTTATTGGACAAACTTGCAAAGAACCGTATTCATTAGTAGTTGAAAGCTGGCTCTCTTTGGTAAACCTCTTTCTGCTTTCTCACAAAGACAGCTGCAGTGTTTCGGGAAGTCTGCTTGCCTTGAGTACGTTTGTCCTTGTCAGTTACTTTGTTCTAACCAAGCCCTATCTTATACATGGCAATTGGTTCTTTCAGGTTGTTGCAACGTAATTTGTTCGGATAAAACTGGAACTCTGACAAAAAATGAAATGACCGTTACTCACATTTTTACTTCAGATGGGCAGCACGCTGAGGTATGTAGTGAGAGTCTGTTAGGCTTTAATTTTCCTTCTTACTGTCGTGTCTATCAGTGGAAACGTGCTCAAGTATACTGCAGGTAAAGCATCAGTTAAGAAAGCGTACATTTGTTGCACCAAAATCCTGTTCCTCAACTCCCAGCTAATTCTGTTCTCCATTTAATATTGCAGCCTTTGTTCTCTGTTACCTAAGCTTTCTTTGGCTGCAGAAGAATTTTTGTATAATACATCTTAAATCTCTTAATGGCTGTAGGTCGCAGTAAAAGACAGATACAGTGCAAAGACAAGTTCAGAGATTGTTGTTCTTCAGTACAGAAAGTTGAGGTTATTTTGCTGTTGCAGGTGCATGAAAAATTAAACTTGTATTTTACAAACATTTAAAATGGGGATATCCAGCTTTTGGCTAAAAGACAATTTATCGTGTGAACCCTTCGTGCTAAGTATGCGTTACCATTCTTGCTTTTTCGTAGTGGATGGGGTTAGAAGTAGGAGCAGGACATGAAACAGTGGTTGTTGAGGTTGGGGAGTTTTAGCAAAGACTGAAATAAATGTACAAAAGAGAAGGGAAAACAGTAAGGTGTGCATTTGGATGTGGTTTCAGGGGAGTGGTAAGCAATTTCCAAACTTTTCTTGCTTGGGGGAGAGGGGATCCCGCATCACAGTTTACAGAGGGTCTTGTCGCTCTTGTAAGCATAAATACTGGCATTTTTTCTTACTCTTTCCTGTTATTTACATACATTTGCTTATATATCCTGTTACATATTTTTCTGTTCTTAGAGCTGTGTAGGTATACTGTAAATTTTCATTACTACTAGCACGATTTTGACTCAGATCAGCTCCATTTCCTCACTGAAAGAACTTGAAATGGCTGTAAAATATATTAGCTGCTAATGCCATAGATATGAAGACATTTTGGGATTCTAGTGGGATGCCTGGCCTCGAGGCACTAAAAATACAGTTTTACTGTTTTGAACTCTGAGGTCTCACCAGAGAGGCTGTTCAACCAGGAGTTTCTTTTTTTTCCATACTTGATGAAGGTAGGAATCTGCTCTGTACTTCCAAACCTTGCAGGGGGAATGCGTTATTAACCAGGGTAGATACAAATAGGAGGAAACGATTAGAAAGCAAAAGGAAGAATTAAAAAAGAAAGCATGCCCATTACTGTAGGGTAACAACACACACTGTGTCTATGTATGCTAAGGAATAAAGTTGCTACTTTAATTAGTCTTCAATAAAATACATTAAACTCACTTGCCCTCAGTGTTGTTTATTTCTTAAGCTAGTAAGCTAGCTGCGTTAGAAGCTGAGTGGGAGAATCCATTCACACTGACTAAAATCAGTCATTATGAGTGGCCTTTTGAACATTTTCTGTATAGTAAAAAGCTGAAACAGTTTATGAACCCGATGAGCATTACATTGCATACTGCCTTTGGCTGTTTGCCTTGCAGGTTACTGGAGTAGGTTATAACAGGTTTGGAGAGGTGATGCTTGATGGCGAAGTCATTCATGGTTATAACAACCCATCCATTAGCAAAATTGTTGAGGTAAGATCTTGCACAGAGAGATGAGTTTTAATTGATGACATAGCTCTGTATGCCATTTACTTTGTGTTCTGTTTCCTCCCTATTTCTTTCTCATCTTTCAGGCTGGCTGTGTGTGCAATGATGCTTTGATTAGAAACAACACGTTAATGGGGAAACCAACAGAAGGGGCTTTAATCGCGCTTGCTATGAAGGTACGTACTTGAAGGTGCCTTTTGAGTTCATAGCAGGTGGGAAGTGTGTACACATAAATTGTGGGGTTTGTGTTTTCTTTGTTTTTCTCTTTTTGGTGGTCTCCTAGATCTGTATTGCAGCTGCTCATCTCTTCTGTTGGAAATCTTTGGGCATTTTGAAAGATCACAGGATCACAGCATGGCTTGGGTTGGAAAGGACCTTAAGATCATCCAGTTCCAACCCCACCTTCCACTAGACCAGGTTGCTCCAAGCCACATCCAGCCTGGCCTTGTACAGTGCCAGGGATGGAGCATTTACAGCTTCTCTGGGCAACCTGTATCGGTGTCTCAGCACCCTCAAAGTAAAGAACTTCTTCCTTATATCTAACCTGAACTTCCCCTGTTTAAACCCATTCCCCCTTGTCCTATTGCTAGAGTCCCTGATGAAGATGAGACAAAATAATTTAGCACTAAAGTAAAATCTTTTTTTCATCTTTTTGCACTTGGTATTGTCTTTTTACCTGTCACAAGCTTATTTAATTTACCCACTGACTATTGATTGTGCTGCCTTTTTCCCAGTTCTCATCAGAGGCAGTAAGAAGTTGGTAATTGATGTATTGGTGACTGCAGCATTTCTAGTGCCCTTGAAGTGTGGGGCACAGGTAGTTTCAGTTGTGGACCCTGTAATTAAATGTTCTGGGTTTTTTTTTACAGTGCTGTGACACACTCATTGCAGCTATTGAGTAATGTGGTGAGGCATCTTAGCCCTTTATTCACCATCGCAGAAAAAAAATCAACTCAAACACTGAAAGATGAATGCATTACAGTCTGTCTCTCCCTGTGTAACTGAGACATGAGATGTATCCGTCTTGCTGTTGAGACTCATTCCAAGTCCTCAGTCGTTGACTGGAAAGGGCCAGAGTGGTGTTATTTTGGCAAGAGCCCATAGAAACTGAGAACAGGAGTCTTTCACGTCTGTTGCTGGAAAGGGAGGTAGTGAAGGAGTTGTGAAGCTCTGTAGGCACTAACAGTGGCTTACAGCAGACTGCTGCTTCTGCATCTTTCATAGGCTCTTGGACTTGTTTAGAGGCAGAGCATGGAATGCTGCGAGCTGCATCAGGGGTGGGGAGAGAACAGCCTCTGAAACGAAATGCATTTTGTTTGGAGTCTTCATGGTTACTTTCAGATTAAATGTTTGGGTGATTACATTTGCTACAAAAAAAAGTCAGGTTGGATCATTCAAACCTGAAATCAGTGACTTTCCTTGTCCAGGCTTTGTCAGAGTCTTGGGTTACAGTTTTGTAGGCCCTCCTAGTAGAGAAATTACGCAGAAGATTTAAAAGCATTGGGGAGATAGATGTATTTTGTCAAACTAAGAGCTGCATTGCTAGCCACTGCAAGGCTCAGGCTTGTGGATGATCAGAATCTACAAAGTACTTCAGGATCCTTGGATCGCAGATAGTTTATAGTGTTAAATGGTCTGACTTAATGCTGAAGCCTGAAAGAAGATTCTGGGTTCTTTCAGTTCTAGTTTATCAGAAGCTTCTCTAAACTGGAACAGCGTGCTCAAAAGCAACTTCAGAGGTGAAATGGTTTTAAACTAAGTAATGATTGTTAACACATCTCACCAAGTTGACAAATGGTACAGCTGTTTGAAAAGAAACCGTCCTGACATTGTGGTGGTACTTCTGTTCTCTACAGATGGGTTTAGATGGGCTGCAGGAAGACTACATAAGGAAGGCTGAATATCCCTTCAGCTCAGAACAGAAATGGATGGCTGTTAAATGTATTCACAGAACGCAGCAGGTAAACTTCAATCACTGTGTCCTTATGCACTGCCTCTGTAGAACGGCTATCTGTTTTGTTTCATATGCTCATTTCTGATGTCAAAAGTTACAGCAGGCTGGTAGTAGTGCACAGTCCTGGGAATATGGTTTGATCATGGATCAGGTTAGTTTCAAGCTCTGAAGGGGAGATGAAAAATCACAAATTCTTTCTATAAAAGGCACACTGGGAAAATTATTTGCAGTATTTGGTTATCTGAAACTTTGAATGGAGACTTGGCCGGTTTTAATTCCTTCTCCCTCCTCAAGCATCTAAAGCAATCCTGCCAATCCTTTGCTGTTTCAGTGCTGCAGTTACATAATGAATTAAGAGCAAGATGCACTGATGTTCAATAGTAAAATTGCTTTTGTTTGAAAGCAGAGGTTTTCTGGGTTTGAAATGGACAGCGCATTTCCCAGTGTGGACAGTGCCCTGGATTATCAACACAAACCATTCTTTTTCTATCTTCTGGTGCTTTATAAACATACTTAAATTCATACTTCTGTTAGACCAATCTGAGCGTTTTTGTTACAAATATTAACAATCACTGCCAGTCTAATAACTGGAGCCTTCTAGATATGTGCAACAACAGAGCTTACCTTGGATTTATGGGAAAGTTCCTAGTACTTCTGACCAAAGGAAAAGGCTGCTGACAGTGTTCAAGTGTCACAATAAAATCTGCTTTGGAAACAGAGTATTTGACTCCTTGTATCTGTCTCCGAAGATAGTATCTGTATCTGGTATGGTTGAATTATTCTTGCCTGCATAGAGTTGTGAGCAGGAATTGCTGTATGATTTTCATCTATGTAAGGATTTACTGTGTCTGTGTTTCAGTATCAGCATTTTTGAAAGATTGTTGAAAAATTGGATTTAAAGTGACTATAAATATTTGAAGGCTAAGAAAACAGGTTGAGAAACTTAGAGCTTTGTCAGTTAAGCCTATCAGAAAGATTGAAGTAACTTAACTACTGTGCAAATACCTTCCCAGGCAGAAAATATATTAAAAACGAGCTTTTTGGTTACATGAGAGAGAAGATGAGAACCAGTGAGTGGAAATTGAGCTGAGACAGCAATTCTTAATGGTAGAGGGGGAAAGGGATTATTTAGCACTGGAGTTAAGTGTTTGAGGTAGCTGGAGGAATCTCAGTCCTTTGATACCATCAAGCCTAGATGGCTCTCTGGAAAATCTTAGAGTTGTCAGGAATGGTCCAGGGGCGTGCAGGTGATGTTTAATGAGCTATGCAGCTGGTCAGATGATGAGCTAAAGGTCTTTCAGGTCTGATGTTCTGTGTACATTTAAGTTTTGTCCTTTGCATGGCCTCTTTAGTCTATAAACTGTAACCCACAGTGTCTAATGTGTGTGACATCTACTGAAATGAGATACTGATTACTAACTTGGCTCTTGTGACATTACCCTCTTGAACATACACGATATAGAGATACTCAAACAAAGCTTTAGGTTTAGAAGTGTAACTTTGATTTGCATGGTTCTGAATACTCTTAAGAGAAGTATAGATATGCCATTCTTAATGTGTGCATGTATATGAACTTGTGTGTGTGTACACTTAAACACATGTCCACTCATCAATTCTTTTTCATTCTAGGACAAACCCGAAGTCTGCTTTATGAAAGGTGCTTATGAACAAGTCATTAGGTACTGTGCATCATATAACTGTAAGGGGCAGACCCTACCTCTTGTTCAGCAACAGAGAGAGAAATACCAGCAAGAGAAGACATCTATGGGCTCTGCAGGACTTAGGGGTAAGGCAGTTTCAGTGTCATAAAGTAACCTTTGTTATGTTAATGGCACTGCTTATTGTTAACAAGAAGAACCAAACCTGGTAGGATTATTTTATGTTGTTAGTCAGTAAGTGCCACCGGGTTGTTCAGTTTTACTTTAAAGTGGGGGAGTGGAAACACAGGTGCTGTTGCCTAAGGCATGTATAATAACACTGATTAAACTGCAGAGGGTGAGAAGAGGCCCAGCTGGTTCCTGTCATCTCTTGTGTGTGACCATAACAGAACAATGCATTGCTCCCTAGTAGCTTCCATATCTCATTACAGAGAATTAGGCTGGCACAAATGATTGCAAGTCGGAAGATGCCATTCGAGTTACCTTTCCTGTTAACAAGCCGTGTAGACTTTTCATACAACTGAAAGCATGGCTATGCTGGCAGTGCTACCTCTTTGTGCTGTTTTATTATGACAGTCATTCTTTGTGTCAACTTCAGACCACTCTCAAATCTAGGGTAATGTTTTTAAGCAAGTGCTTTCCTCTTGCAACTCTGATGTCATTTGAATGTGTTTGAATTAAGAACACTGCTGTAAAAGACATTCCAGAAAATATTCAGCATGTACTTAATGAAATCTGCCTCTCTAAAAGGAAAAATAACCCCAAAGCAGACAGTTAACTGATCCTCCCTTTCATCCTTTTGCATAAAAGACTGTATGCGTACAGAGAAACCACAAAGCCGGATGCTGTTCTCTTTCTACACAGTGAAAGTATAAACACTTTAATCTGAGAACAGATAGGAAAGTTATCTTTAAAACCTGGAAGACATATGTTTGGTAAAAAGACTACTCTTCAGAAGAAAGGGGTATACATAAGTAGGCCATTCAGAATACTTAACATGCGTTGCCACTGAGGTTTAGAAGAAGAAGACTGCAGTTCCTCCCTTTGCTTTACGCTGGCCTACTTGTTTAAAGCAGTTGTTTCAAATGTTGATGTAAATGATAACTTCAAATCTTAACTTTTGTATGTGTGTGGTTTTAATTCCTCTCCTTTGTCTCCTAAAAGTTCTTGCCTTAGCTTCTGGCCCTGAGTTGGGACAACTGACTTTTCTGGGACTTGTGGGAATAATTGACCCTCCGCGAACTGGTGTAAAAGAAGCTGTTACAACACTCATCACATCAGGAGTTGCGATAAAAATGATTACTGGAGATTCACAAGAGACTGCAGTTGCCATTGGTATGAATAGTCCTTTTCCCATTGTTTGTCACTTGCGTTCTGCTTTGGCAGTGAATAGCTAACTGTCATGAAGTGTGGGTGTTAAGTTTTGAACATTTGTGAGTTCTGTATATCGGGCTAGCATATAGCACAGTGGAATTAGGGGAAAGAAAACCTAACCAACCAAACAAAAACCACCAACCAACCAACAAACCTCCTCTGAAGTAATACTTCGGTTTCAGCTTATATTTGTTTATTTGTATTCTTTTTTCCCTTTTTTCCTCTCTAACTGGGTTAATGTATGACTTTTGCTGTTGGAGACTATGTATTTTGTTACTGTATTTTGGTTATAACACCCCCCTCTGTACTCTCAGCTTTGGATGCCTGTTTCAGGGCAAAAGGGAGAAACTAAAATAGCAGGTGACAATGAGTATTTAGAATGCACTTCAGTGCTATCCAGTACAGTTTTGCCTATATAACCAAGTTTGAAGTTTAACTACTATAAATAAATATTTAAACAAACTAGTTAGCTTCATTTTACAGTATCATACGTTAAAGTACAAGGACTTTTGCCAGAATATGAATTCTTTACATACCGGATGGTGAGCAAATACTTGAATGTGTGCATAACAAATGCACCCCTAGACTAGCAGCACTTTCTCAGAAGGTTTTTCTTCTTAGTCTTCCCCATGTCATTTTCATTTTCTGCCATGTTTTTGAACTGTGAATTCTTTAGAGAGAACGGAGCTCCTGTGTTTATATGGTGCCTAACACAAGGAAATACCAACATTTAGACCTAATAAAAGTGCCAGGAAATAAGTATCTGATTACGATAGACTTTGTAGTATGCGTTTGTTACTAAAGAGTTCCCACACTTTATGCTGAATCAGTAAGGTGTTAAGATGTTCTGTTCTAGGCATTTCCAATCTAAAATATTGCAGAAACAGTAGGTTTAGAAAAAATAAAATTGGGTACTAAATGTTTTAAAAGGGTAAATTAATGTAATACCTCTTCTATTATTTATTTCCAGCTAGTCGACTAGGACTGTATTCCAAAAATTCACAGGCAATCTCTGGAGAAGAAATAGATGATCTGGATATTCAGCAGCTTTCTCAAATAACACCAAAGGTTTGTTTTGATATCCTGCTTACTGAAATGCAGGAAAGGATAGATCTTTATATTGAGAAATGCTTTTCTCTGGAATGCTAATATGTAACTTCGAAGACACAAACAACATGGTTCTAATCAAAGTGATCCAGTAAATTTAGCAAGAGTTTTAAGTACAAAAACATGGAAGCTGTCCCAGATCAAACAAGTATCTTCTGGTTTAACAGATGACCATATGAAAATTCATATCTTTCGGATCCCATGGCTAGCTTTTTAGTGAGTTTATTGCTTTCTTTTAACAATTCACTTCTTTTACCTTTCAGTACCTGTATCGGAACTTTCATTTTGCTATCTCTCACTTTCAGTGAGCATCATCACCTTTTTTATATTGTTAGACCCTTTTATTTCTTTGAGTAGCTTAGCTTATATATATAAAGCCTTGCAGTTTGCATGTTCAGACAGTCCATCCTTTTGTAACTCGCAAGAAGAGCTGTCTGCATTTTTAGTGATGTTTAATCGATCCGAGGTCACTGGTTGAGAAGTTTGAAAGGGTCTGTTAAGTTACTGCTTAATACTTTTTAGTTATTAAATGTATTGGCCAATGTCAAAACTGTAAATTCAAAGACATAATCAAAAGCAGTTGAGGTTCAGGCTAGGTGCATTGCAAAATTTATGCATCAAAATACTGCCCTGTTTGCAAAAGCCTGCAAAATGAACCTGCAGCATGCTTGTGTCTCATGTAAGCAAGCCAAAAGCCAATACCTGCGGTCAGGAAACGTGCCTGTCAGCTTTGTGTCTTTCCTTGGACACTCACAAAAACAAACTTAGGGAAACCAAATTGTGTGGCAAATAGTAATTTCTGTATTGATGATACTTGTTCTTAAGGACTCTTCAGCGTAAGTAACTGAAATAGCTATAAATTGACTTTGTGCATGTTTGACCAATTTGTTTCCTAGCTGTTTGTTTAAAATCTTATTAGAAATCACTTAAACCAGTAAGGTTGAGATCTGTGTGGTCTGAAGTGGCTGTTGAGAAGCCTGACTTCTTGCCCACCTTCTTAAAAAGGAAATATAGATGTGAATGCTAACAGTATGGAGTTGATGGAAAGCTTAACTCCATGTGCTCAAATTTCAACTTACAGAGAAGACCACAGACAAAAAAAACTTATGAAAACTCATCATTTCTTCTAAGCTGTCCTAAGAATCTTCTAAGAATTTTTATTAAATTTTAATTAATTATTTTTATTAATTAGCTTCAAAACGTCACTCCGTTAATAATACGCTACATAAACAAAACTGAAATGTCCTAAGTAGCTTGTCAGAAGTGCTGACACGGGAAAAAGCATTGATTGTACAATCAGCATGGCAGTCACCTGCGCAGATTTAGTCAGGAAGGCCAGCAGCAAGCCATTGTAGCTCATGTTGCTTCATGATTTCAGAAGGCTTTTGAATTGCATATTCTGTCTTGAAATAAGTAG
>JAVHNF010076325.1:18075-31309 GCA_034783455.1 Micropsitta finschii | reverse complement strand
TGTTTATGAGATGCTCTTCACAGAGCATTCTTATGGCTTTCTAGGTTTTCATTTGTTTTACAGGATAAGTCACCATTGGAGTTTTACACGGGAAGATGGTTCTAAGGCAGTCTCACCTCACTCGGTCAGTGTTGTATGTGAGTGACTCATTCTCCTTCTTCCAGAATATTTGAGGAGACGGCTCCCCTGAGATCCGGCACTCCAGCCGCACTGGGAATCCCTCAGTCACACCTGTGTTCTGTAGCTTCTCTATAAACACAGGTGCTTTGTGTACTTCCTTAGCTGTGAAAACAAAGACGGGGTCATGTTGACACTAGTCTGTGACAGTGCAGCTCTTCTTCCAGCACCATGCTAAAACCAGGAATGAAAGATCTAAGTGGCACAAAACTGAAGTGTTGTCTTCATTAATCACAAAGTCCAGTCCTGGTTCATCTGAAGGGAACAGTCAGATCAGGATTGTAATAGGGGAAAAGTGAGCACTAGCAGAGCTGAGTGGTTCCCTCCTTCCCCAAAATAGTTGAAATACGGAGTGTGAAGATCACACAAACTGGCTGCTCTCTGCTTGTTAAGCAGTGCTCCTTCATACTCCCTAGCGGGATAGCTTTTAATTATAGAAAGGACTGCTCTACCTGAAGGCTGGAATGGCATCAGTCTAATATACTGCAAAACACACAAGTTGTATGGTAGTGGTAGATATGGGTCTGCACAAATTGCTTTTAAAACCTCATTCATGCAAATAGCCTGGCTTGTGGTCCCTGCTGTGCCTCAGGACAGCAGACCTCTTAACTGTGTGCCCAGGGCTTATGTGTCAGTCAGTTTATGCCACTAGATAACATAAACTGTATCACCTATAAATGTGACTTCTGTTACTAACAGGTTTCCTTTCCTTAGCCCACTACTCCTCAGCCATGTTGCTTTACAGCACTTACGCTGTCCTTGTGTGTGTTGCTACCCTTACAGTTCTTGGGGTGGAAGCTTAGTGCGAAGATGTTACCTGCAACAATGAGCTCCAGGCTGAATGTGTTCTCACCAGCCCGATTGCTGGCGATGCATGTGTAGATTCCCGCATCTCTGGCTGTGACTGGTTCTATGATCAAGGAGTGCACACCATTCTCACGCACCAGCATTTTGTGAGAACTGTCAGGGCGAATTGGTCTTCCATTCAGTTGCCAGCTTAAATCTGGAGTCGGTAATCCACTAACCTTAAGTGTGAACAGAATAATGGGAATTGGTCTTAGCCATACAAAACACTGGAGGAGTCCTGACTTGTTACATCAGAGAAGTTTGGGTTGGTTTGCTACTGCAGGTGTACCACAAGATTTAAAGATCTTTGACTCAGTTGTATTCATTTACTTTCTGGCCAACTCCCTGAATTCCATGATGTCTTATGGGTGTGACTAAAAAAAGATCAGTGTTTAGATATGCTAGTACCTAAATAATACTACATTGCAAAACAAAAGGCAGGGTGACACCTTTTGTCTTTTTTACTGCTTGCTCTTCAGGTGGAATGAGATGATACTCCTTTCTTGATTAACTTGTGGTGGAGAACTTGCAGACAAAAAGATGCTAGCTGACTAACTATTGAACTCCAAGTTCCATTCCACTTAGGTGTAACCCAGAGACAGCACCTTCTGCCCTAGTTAATGCTTGGTCTGTGTGAACAAGTCGTGAGCTTTTGGAAGCTGTGCCATTTGCTGTGGGTACTGTGCAAAAGCAAATAACTTATTACAAATAGATCAGCAGAAAGTACACAGAGTCATCCAAGCCTGAATTAATTCTGTTCAGCAAAGTCATAAATCACGGTTATATTGTTTGAAACTTTAATGGGGGATCAAAACTCAAGTGGCAAAAGGTCTTAAAACAGAGAAGTGCATTGTCCTTGTGGTGTGTGCCGCTTCCCTCCACACCCCTGCATATCTGAAACCTGAAAATTAGTTTTCTGTGAGCTGTAAGATGTACCTTTTATTGTCCACTTACTCACAAGCAGTGAGACCAACGGACCTACTGAGAGCTGCTGAAACTGCCAGTAGGCAAAACAGCTTTAAAACAAAATTAACTGAGGTTGAGTCAGGTCCCGTTCCCAAAAGGTCCCCACTACCCTCTGCGTGGTACTTGCCTTGCAATCCATTCTGCACAGCTTTCCTTCTTGAACAGTCAGGTCTCCAGGAGCCTGCAGAAAATGAGGCCGGAAGAATCGTTCCTGAATGGGTTCATTTTCATCACCACTGTCCCTTGATCGAGATCGTGGTCTTAAAATAACATAAAATAAAGGGAAATTACTTTTTTTTTCCTATGCTAAATCAGAAGGATCAAAATCACCTACATACAAGATTGCTTTGAATTTTAATTCACTCCTTTGACCTATACCATAATCACTCTTTATTTACACACATACACTGAGCACTTGGCTCAGACCAAGTTAATTATGACTTAGTAATTAATTGCTTTCATTTAACTCACATTATGGCAAAATATGATCTAAAAGACAATCATGCTACAGCATAATTGCTTGTAGCAGTCATTTATACATGATAGTATTTTTGTTTAGAGTTAGTCTTTAAATGACTGAAATATAAATAAGTCAGTAGGCCTTAGCATAAAGCTCAGTTCCTGATTTCTAGTGTCGTCTGTATTTAATCCCTTCACTGTTGCTGATGACATCACCAAGTGTGTGTGTAGTTCATTAATTGTATTTACCTTTCAGGAAAAAACAGCATCTTAAAGCTATCTCATCTCAGCTGAGGAGAGACTTCTTACAACAGACATATTTTTTACCATCTCTTGTTCTGCACTACCAAAGGCCATACAGAAAAGTCTGGGAATTAAAGAGCTGTGGGTATTTATTCCTCATTTAGCAGTTTTTTGTTTGAGGTAGTCTTGGACACTTTCAAAGCCACTAAACTGTGGTGTCAAAACAATGAGAATTTCATTTGTGAGCAACAGGGAAGAAAAGCTTCAGTCACTAGATTGTTCTTTATAAAGGTACTGTGAAATGTTCAACAAAAAATAAGGAGGAAGAATAACTTCTGTCTCCAGAAACAGCATCCATCACCTTAAACCTCCAGAAGATCATTTAATCCATTGCCCTGTCTGTTCTTGCCTGTTAAATTAATCTATTATTTTTTTTTTATGTGGTTCCTCATTTAACTGGATTTTTCCCCAACTGAAATCAGCATTATTCCGCTTGTGTGATTTGGTAATCAGAGAGACTTGGAACTGAAACAGAATTTGAGATCAGTTTTTGTCTTTGCCTGATCGGCTCCAGTGGGTCCCATTCTGGAGCCAGCTGCTGCCTGCAGTGACATCCTGTTGCAGTGAAGAGGAGCTATTCAAGTGTCCTCCAGAGTAACTTCTATCAAAGACACTGTGCAGTGAAATTGTCTTTTGTGAATCTCATTTTCCATTACCTTTTGCCACTGTTTCTGTGTCTGCAGGATACATGCTGCAGTATACGTGGCTATACTGTGTTTTACACTGCCCAGGGGCATTTCTTTAGCTTAAAATAATTCAGAAAAAAAAAAAGCTCAAACCTCCCAACAGTTACATCTGGAAAACAAGATGCTATACTACTGTACAGCAGATAAACACTCCAGCTGCACACTGAAGGGAAGGATAGCTAAGAGTTGCTTGAATCTGGTGTATTTTGTCCTTCTCTGTTGTTGCCCTTCTATTACTGCTCTGTTCATCTGTATAAAACATGTTTATCTGTATTATCATGTCATAAATAGATAATTTTTAATGATCATCACAGGCTTTCCATAGCTATAGCTAAAGGCATATGTGTGCATCTGGGAAGTCTTTCCCATACTGCTTATCAACATAGAATGGATACCAAACTGGGCAAAACAGACTGACCATTTGTACATACTAAAAGCTTGTGTAACTCTTGATGTGCCCCTGTCCAGGTCTGGAGTAGTCAGTATTTTTTTTCTACTTGAGCATGTCTAAAGCTGCTTCAGTAGCTGCTGTGTTACAGCTCATGAGCAAGACTAAGCTCTAGTTGGCAAATTCCTAACCCATTCTGCAGACATCCATGGCTCGTGTGCATGTAGGTGGCGTAGAGATGGAAGGAAGCAAAGAAAACTTGTATCTTTTGGTACTTAGTTTTCCAAGACTACCTAGAAGCAATGAATCTAGGGAGGTGAGTTCTACACAGTGTGGACAACCCACAGAAAATTTGTCTTCATAGTGCTCATGTGGGTCCTGCTTAGGTACTCCTGATAAAGCGCCAATGAAGTACAGGTAACCAATACAAGGCTGAGCCAAACAGGTCAGCCAGCACCACAGAAGTATGAAAGCCCATCTGAAAGCCACCACCTCACTGCTACAGCTCCATGGAAAGGCAGCTCTGGTCAAAACGGGGGAGAAATTACAGAGTTTGTGACCAAAGCTGGTTTTCTGACAGCATGTTTTTGAATTGTGCAAACTAAGTCTTCGAATCACACAAGTGAAAGGGAACCTCAATCAGCAACCTGTTCAGAGTCAGAAGTAAATGACACATTTCTTTTTACCTCTTTGTAAATTTGCCTCTGAAATTGCAGACTTACTTTTTAAGCCTTTTTACCTTGAGAGGTGAAACTAAGGTTATTTGAATTGTAAAACATTTTGTGGTTTTCAAGAAACAACAAAATGAGTAGAGCCAAGTACTTCAAGTGTCTAGGAATGGCAAATCGCAGGAGCCTGGAATACCCTCAAATTAGCTGTGTGTTCTTCAGAGCTGTGACGTGGGCATCAAATTGCAGGCACTAGTTTCAGCAATACTGATATCATGTACTAAATGTGGCCAGGGAAGACTCTGTGGGCTGCTGTGGTGCAATGCACCAGGAATGTCAGTGAGTGAGAAGCTGAGGAAGACTTTATGACTGACTGCATGATAATCATCACTAATTTGGGATGAAGGACAGTAAGTTCAATTTAATCCTCTATTTGAGAACAGGAGCAATAGGACTATTTCTTTTTTATATCTTCCCTAAATCTTACGCATTTTAAAATGACTTATGCGGGGCTCTGGCTGTAGTGCACCACAAGAGAGCTACAATATTGAGCACTGTTGTACCCAAGGGCTAGACCCACAGCTTGATACACATCAAACAGTTCAGAAGTTCCATCCCTCCGGACAAAGTAATGCTAAGAAGGTGCTGTTTACAAGCTAAGCACATTTCAGAAAAAATACATCAAAAATGGAGTAACAACTACAAAGAGAGCTTTGAAATGTCCATGACGTGGTGAAGATGACAAAAGCCAGAGTTCTGCCAGAACACATTCTGTGAGAGATTAAAAGTACTTCAGGAAAAAGCCTGTCAATGGCCTAACAAGTCATAAAGTTCATTAAGCTAATAATTACACTTGTAAAAAAACCCCAACGCTCGTTGCTCTCAAACAGAAAAGGTTATAGAAATCACACTGTAATGCCCAGGAGCGTCACTTATCAAAAGTACCCAGCAATGCATGTGATAAATACCATAGCGCAGGGGAGCGCAACAGCATGGTCCATTACAGGCAAACAGCCAGTGCTGGGGGCTGTCCATGGTGGGGCTTTACTCACTCATGGCCCCACTGGCCTTGCGGACACTGGCCAGTGGGAGGAGTGGGAAACATCCGCTAAGCAGAAGTGTGCTAAATGCTAAGCAGAAATGAGACCATCTGTAAGTAAAGGTATCTACACGTGGTAATTTTACAGGAAATAAGAATCCCCAATAATTGCCCTAATTTTAATTAAACTGCTATATAGAAATCTTTTATAATTGGTTACTCTACTGAACCCCCAGCCATATCAATAGCATTATCTGCCTGAAAATAAAAGTACTGGCCATAAGCGGCCTCAAACTTTGACTGCATTTGGAGAGATTGAACAAAAGCCTCCTCTATTACTACCCAAAGGCTCTGGCTACTGCAGAGACAGAGACCGACATTTTATCCTTCAGAAAGGTGCAGAAGTGTCTGTCAGCTGCTCACTGCTCTCCTCATACCCCATCCTCCTTTCTCCCATCCCCATTTTTAAAGATGTTTCCCCTTTCTCATCCTGTGCTCGCTGACTCATTCAGTTGGAACCTGAGTCTTTATGGCAGCTTTTCCCTTCAGGGACTAGCAGAGACTTTTCATTTTGCATCATTACTACTTTACTGGACAGGACATGCTGGACAGACCAAGCTTTTCTGGTCTGCTCTCAGTGCAGCAATGGCAGGACATCCCTCTCCATGAGCATTCTGAGCTTTGGGCTTAACAGGCCAAAACATGAAATGGGGAAGGTGGTAGGATGACTCAGTGAGGCGCTAGGAAATGCTTTCAAGGCTGTGGGAAATCCAGTTTGTTCTGTGCAGGAATAACAACAGTCTTTTAAACAACCAACCTTGCTTCTTAGTTGCCTAGTTATTGGAAGAGGGGGAAGAGAGCCTGGTTTGCATGCAGCAGTGCTACAGTACATACTACCACCATGCTAATTGTTACAGACTCATTCTGTTATGGCACACTGACTGTGTAATTACACCTACTCTGCGTATTACAGTTAGGCAGTACTGAGATTCTGTGGCCACTGTGACCCATAAGTGAAACACACCTGATCAGGGCAGAATCTGGAACTGGAACCCTCAAACTCCCCTGAAAGCAGTTCTGTTTGGTACCCAAAATGAAATGCTTTTTTTTTTGTTCATCAATGTCTAAGCTGTGCTAAATAGCCTCTTAAATGCTTTGGGTAATGAAAAGAAAAATATTTGAAGTGAAAATTCCCTTATATGGTCCAAAACCATAAACCAGAGTTTCGTATATGAATAACTGTAAACTCACCAAAGATAAGTTTAATTCTTCATTTCTGACTCACAATTCCTTATAAGAACCTGAACTAAAATCCTAAAATCCTAATGTAAATCTAATAAATTCCCTTGACATGCAGTTCTTTCTGCTGGTTCTTTCAATGAAGACTCACTAAAACCTGCAGAAAGCAGAGGTTCCTGGTAGAGTCCTAGTCAGGGGAGATGTTTTAAAAAACCCTGTAAGGTCTTTCCTAACAGCTGATGGTACAATTCACAATGAGGAGCTATCAGTGAACATCACAAAGACAGGAAGAAGAGACAGTAAAAATTCAGGATGTATAAACGTCATGTCATTCCAGAGGTTGCCTGTGCAAGCTGTGCAGAGATTTTAAGATGGCAGAGGTCACGTTTTCTTCCTGAACGCTGTACTTTTAACTTACCTACTTCCTTCGTATTCTTTACCTTACCATAATAACTTTGCAAAAGGTTATTACTAAAAGAAAGAAAGAAAAAGGCATCAAATACCTTCTCATATGTGGCTGACCAGAAGGTGACCATGGACTGCGGCCTCTTTGATTTACAGCTTGAACCATCAGCCTGCCCGTGCAACTTACTCTGCCCTGTTACAGTGATAGAGAGAAGGAATATGAGAAGACTTAAACCATGAATTATTAATAAATGTTCAACCTCATCCCATCTTTTCTGCCCACCTGTTACAGAATCTGTAATACAGTCTCTTCTTTCAAAGGGTCACTGACAAACTTTAGTCAGGACACCTTCTGATGCTAAACTATTTTATCAGCTTCCAATCTAACCCAGAACAGACTGGAACAATGGTAACTGTAACAGTCCTGGTACAGCGTTCCACCTGGAAGTTTTTCTTGTAAAAGGATGGTTGGTATCTGGGCAACAGTGTCCTTAAAAGAGCTATTGCTGTGGTTTGGAAGTTTCTCCATGTACAGCAAGTGGACAGAAAGACAAATAGCACAAGATAGTGAAAATAACACTTGGTAAGTGCTGGTGGATAGTGACAGAGCTGCTGTCTCCAAAGTGGATGGATCCACTTGCTCTGGTGGGGCCACAGCTCAGAAAGCCCCACAAATAGAAAACCCAAAGGAATTGTATGAGAATGTAAAGTGCCCTCTCTACAGCATGAGCCTAGCTTAGGGGCAGGAATCACACAGAAGCACATGCTGTGATGGTGGATGCTGGAGACAGTTCAGCTGTCTCAGGTTATTTTCAGTGAATGATAACTAGAGCATGGGCTCTGTGGTATTCTATCTCCTTTTTTGTTTTACTTCAGTTTTTAGAACCAACCAAGTTTTAGAACCAAGTTTTTGTTACCACCAACAAGCACTGGTGGTAACAAAGTTGGGATGGGTCTGCCTGACGCCCCAACTGCTGATGTCCAGGGCTCTGAGCATTCACCCTGTAAGGGGTAAAAGCATCTGATGGTACTAATAAATATACACAGTGGATGCAAATATCGAAGCTATGTATAAAAATACTACTGTAGTAAAAATCTATATATTTTTATATAGCAATGTAATGGTTTTAGTAACTTCTGAAGAATAGTAGTTTTTAACTAGCTGGTTGGTAAATGTATGGGAGATTTATGTCTGTCTCTGTCCCTGGGCTGGTAGCAGTAAGGCAACAACTACATCAGCTTTGCAGTGTGCTCCACTATAATCTGTGAGCTCTGCACTCGAGTCTGTCAGCTAACGGGTGACAAGTATTTTTGTTGCAGTATTTCAGGGGTTACAAATCACTGTTCATTAACTGGCCCATCAAAACACAGTTTCACTGTGGTCGCAACTGGCGTACAAAAGGCAGTGACCTTTGTGTTACTGCTGGGCTGTTAGAAATGAAGTCTCTGTGTCCCGCTTTCATTCCCATGACCCAGTAAGTCCACAGGAAAAATACTTGCCTTAAAATAAGCCATTGTGCATGATCTGTGGCAGCTTCTAAGCAAAAGGGTTTTTTTTTGTTTTGCAAGACCACTGAAGACACCCAGAACAAATCCATTGCTATCTTAGGCTCCACTGCATATTAATCTTTTTCTAGCAGGTGATGAACACACATTTTGAGGATAATGACTGCATATCTCAATATACAAAAGCATCACAAAACCAAAAAGGACAGTAAGGAATTTGGATAGGGAAGAATGAGTAGGAAACGTGATTTTTTTGAAAAGTCATGGGATAAATGGGAAGGAAACAAAGTGGGAAGTAATTTGCCTAGAAAGCAAGGCAAACCTGGACTGAGACCTGTGGATGTGTAGTGCAAAGAAGAGGAGAGAATGGGATGAAAAGAAAGAAGGTGTAAACAGGATTTGACTGGAGCCCATCCAGTCCCTGGGAAGCTAGCAGTTAAGGGATATCTCTGGTAACTAACGGTCCAGACCAGGGTTTGTGTTTCTCCAGGCCCGGGATCTGTTTGCTCTGAATGAGGTTAACAGCAAATTTTACTGCAAAACCTTGTGGCGTGCAAGAACCTCAATTCCACACTGTGGCACTTTACATCACAGGCAATGGTGCCCACTGTGTTCACTGCCACGGACAACTCCCAAGGTCTGCCAACAAGACATTTTGCAAACTGAAGTCCTGCTGGACTTGTCCAGACAGTGAGGTGGCATAAACTGGCACAGCTTTAAGGAACTGAATCCTTTGCTTTAACAAAATCAATTTCTATCTGCTAAGAATGTGTCTTTTTGCTTTTTAGTTTGGTGGCTCCAATAGCAACAACCAAACCACAGAGTAACAGCAAGTATCTGCTGGTCCATCAGAAATCTGATTTAGGCTCTCCTATATTTATGTATTTCACTTTTCCTTGGGAAAGGTTGCCAAATTTGCCTAAGGCTGTGATAGCTCTGAGAGGTGGACAACTTTCCATTAGAATCAAGAAGGCCATGCCAAACTTATTTCCACTCAGGGTGACTTAAAAGAATTGGAATCCAGATCTTTTGAGTGTGAAAGGCGAGTACATTAACTCATAACCCTTCTTTGCCTCCATTGTACTGTTAAATGCATAGTAAAAGCAAGCAAATAGTAGAAGAGATAAGTAAGTTTGCTTGGGAATTACACTGTAAAGAAAGAACAGAATGGGCTTGGTGAAGCAGACAGATGTTTTGTTTAGGGGAGCCAGAGGAGAACACTTCTGGTTCTTCTCCAAAGGGGTGGAAAAGCAGATGCAGGATTTTGTCATTTAACAAGAGCGCTTTTTCAATCCCCAACCTAGGAACAACACAAACCCAGCTCATTTTAGTACATCCAAAAACCCAAGAACAAACTAGTGTCGTCAGTGACCAGAATCAATAACCTAGATCAGTGTTGTGCCACCGAATGAGCATTATCCAGAGTAACAAATGCCAAAAGTAGGCTCTACCTACTCAGGGGCAGAGGACAGTGCCCAAACACAAAGGCAGTTTATTCACCAAGTTCTCCAACGTTTTGGTTCACGCTGTAACACTGCACAGGGAAACAGCACATGCACTAACACTTAAAGGAAGATGAACAGGATTAATTTCTTACCTTGAGCATGTGAATATTTATCTAACAATTTAAAACCTCCTGTGAATTTCCACTATTTAAATGGTACCAACTGTTCTAACACAATGGTCATCTGTAAGAGCTCCCAGCTTGAAAATTCCTTTGGCACTATGCAATTTCATTATTTATTTCTGTTATTCATATATGCATGAACAACACTTAAACTACCTAGATTTAAGCACTGCAGTTTGTAGCATCCAGCCTCAAGCTGGGGTTTGTGCATCACCTGCGTGCAGAACCCCATAGGCTTTCAAGCATGCTGCAGTGTGAATAGGACTGACAGTAAGAGAGCAAGGCAAAATGGCAGTGTCATGCTAAGTAACCTAGCTACAGTCATAACAGAGCACAACACTCCTGCTTAGATTAAACTGTCTCAGAGATACAGTTTGTTATTTTACAGTGTGATTCTACTTGCAGGCCTGATCTTGGCAAGATGCTTGCTGCTACAGAAGAAAGTAATTCATTACATCCCTAACGTTACGTTCCCGCCTTGGTTTCTCACTTGCAAATCTTCCCCCTCAACCTGCTGTGCTGTAGGAAAAGCAGACTGAAAGTTACTTCACTAGGATGCCTGAACTGGAAGTATAGCCATTTCCAGCACACCTGGGGGTTCCTGTTGAAGACCTCAGCTCTTGTACTGGGTCTGCAAAGAACAAATAGTATCACAAACCCAGTAATGCTCCATGTTTCAGGAAAATACTGTTTAAGACTTTGAAGTCAACACAGGAGACATCCCTGCTCCATAATAAGTGCTAGAGTGTTTTGCCTTACAGAATTACAATCACTGCCTAAAGTAAACATGTTAAGGTGTATTACACTCCCACTTGCTTCCAAAAGTTGGCCTCAGCCAGTGAGTAGTGTTAACAGAAGAAAAATGAAATTGCTGGATTAGGTTACTTGTGCTGGTAAACTGGATTTTTTTCTTCCTTTATAGTACGTATGCTATCCATGCTCAGTTAGGCTTCAGAGATGTTATCAACTGAAACAAATGGTAGAAGAGTGATTAAAACCCAGCACCCCTCCCCTCTGAAACCTCAAACCATAGGAAAAAGACTGCTGTTGAGTTGCTAATCTCTTGGAGATAGAAAGGTTCCACCCTACTGATGCAAGATGAAAACAGAAATCTAACTTATATACATACTTTATGGTGACTTCATCGTTTTAATTAAACCATGCATATGTAAGATGAGATCGTTTTCTGAAGATTTATGTCCAGAAGCACGTTTGCTCTGGAGCCAAACCTTCATTTACCTGGGGGTTAGCAGCCATAATGGTGTAATTCCCATCATCATCCAGGGTGGAGGCTGCAGTATGCAGTGAGCAAGTTCCATCAGGTTCTCTTTGAATTCGGTAGTGATCACTTCGTTTAGAAATTTGCTTCCCGTCTTTAAACCAATAAATCTGCAGGAGAAAACAAGGCCTGGCTGATAAGGGTGGGTGCTCATTGTCATCATTTCTCAATTAATAGCGTTAACGAATCTGACCTGCTGACAACCGCCCTAGTAAGCGTGGAAAGCAAACCAGTTTTATCTACAGTAGAAGTGCAGAACCACACTCCGTGAATCACTTTCACTAAAAGACAAGTTACAGATCAGCAATGGTTCAAAGAAAAGGACACAGCATGAGCATTTACCAAAGAACCTTACAGGTGCACAAGGGCCGTGCCCATCCCCATGACAGAACAGCCACTGAACGTTTCAAGGGCTGAAAATAAGTGTCATGACTAAGTTCTATTTCAGAGAAGAGGACTCAGTTTAAGGTTTTATTCACTTAAATCTATGAAGTTGCAGAAAGAACCTAAGAATGATATTGGGCTCTTTTCAGAAAATAAAAATGTAATTATGGAAATAATTAATCCAGTGATGAATAAAGTGAAAGTTGTGATCTCACTGTTGAAACATCAGTTGTGTCTCGCATCCATTACACTGACAGGACCAAAAATCCAGGAGGGTTTCAGCAACTTGTGCTGGCAGTGAGCAGCTCAGTGCATGCATGGGCCAGCTCAGTGTAATGACATGATTAAGACCAAGAGGTCACCGCGGTGTGACAGACTTCTACAGAAATGGACAGCTTTACAAACTCATGAGAAATATTTCAAAGCAAGTCTGCGCACAGATAGCCATTAATAATTAGTTGTACGCCAGCACCAATGGAGTTCCAAGTTGTACAGAACAGTTACATTAGCTATCAGAGGCCTTTTCCATTCGTTTTCATACATAAATTTAGTCTCTGGCTGACCCAAGATCTACTTGCAGTGAGCCAAACAAAATGATGTATGCAGAATAATATCTTATAATAATCCATGAATTACACAAAAAAATATGTATCTCTTTTTAATGCCTCAAAGTTTAGGATTTGGTTTGTTTGGGGTTTTTTTGCTACATTTTAAAAATAATATAAAGCCCCAAACTGAAATCTGCTGGAATCAAAAGAAAAACATGGTGTGTGCAGGAAAACACACAGGAATATATGAAAAATGTTCTACTGGGAAAGCTGTTGTCAGCTCCCCAAACCCGTATTTAAGTAGAACATTATTTACTTGCCATTTCTGAAGCTTGTATTATGCTGTAACATCAGTGGTGTTCAGCACTTCCTAGGTCACTTGTGCAGATACCTACATGATTCTCACATGGTTAACTTGTACAAAGTACAACTGTATCTGTCCTGTTGGCATGACTGCTGGGACTATTTAGCACAAGGAAAACACACACATTTTAACTCAGTCTAATTCTTGAAATGGGAATGTAGGTCTTACAGTAAGGAAAGGGTGCCAGCTTTCTAGTCAATGGCATCCTAGGGTGCATTAGAAAAGGTGTGGTTAGTAGGTCAAGAGAGGTTCTCCTTCCCCTCTACTCTGCCCTGGTGAGGCCGCATCTGGAATATTGTGTCCAGTTCTGGGCCCCTCAGTTCAGGAAGGACAGGGAATTGCTTGAAAGA
>JAVHNF010076321.1:0-10365 GCA_034783455.1 Micropsitta finschii | reverse complement strand
TAGATCTTAACATAGAAATTATTTACATGTGGGTACTTCTGTGCTTAATAATTCTGTTTTCAAATGCTTCAAAGTGCAGCAAACTCCTACAGAAATACGCGACTTATATGACCAAAACTGATGTCAAATATTGTCTTCTAACCCTATGGTGTGACTTCATTCATCTGAATTATCCAGGACATACCTATGAATAAGAAATACTTTTTTCACAAGATGAAATAAGTTTATAAATGTATCTAACTATTAACCATGTAGAAACAAAATGCACAGTATTCTATGTCATGGATAAATTATCAGGTCCCAGAGAATACATTTTCATGTGCAATATCAGTCAGATTTACCCTTTTCTTTCCAAGTGTCAGAAGACTTCTGTGACAAAGCTGTAGTTCAGAATTTTTCCAGGTATAAAGAAAGTGAGAACTGTATACATATGAGACACTTCAGTCTCACGAGAAGGAATTCATGCAGGATTTCCTGGGCAGGATCAAGAACTACTGGAACTATTCAGTGATAGTAGTGGAAATCTCATGAGAACAGACTGTCTGACACTGTTCTAAATAAAATTGGAGTTAAAACACAATTTTGGGGTGAGTATCTGAACAAGTTCATTATCTGTATACATACTTCACACTAAATCAGAATGCTCTACAAACAGCTTCATTAGGTTGCTGTATTTGTACTTCAGCCATAACTCAACACAGCTCTGCAGCAAGTACTAGGAAGGAGAAAAAATAACTGTTACAGCTGAAACCAGGACACTTACAACACTATGAGCCATAGGGCTGAGGAGATAAAGGGGTGTGAGGAGATAAAGGGGTGTGAGGAGATATCGAAAGGGAAGCTGGTGAGATCAGGTGGTCCTGTGGGTTCAAGGTGTCAGTGAGACTGCTAAAGAAGGAGACATTATCCACTGTTAGCAAGAATTAGTCAAAACCAAAGGGTGTTTTAGACTATGTCTGTAAAGTTGGTAGGTTTGAGACTTTTTGCCCATCAAAGGGGAATGTGTGGGACAGTGGAATAGTTGAGTAAGGACTTTATGACATCCTCTTATTACAATGTCACTATAAAATTTCTTATATCTTTATGGGACTCATGACATTTATATTGCATTATAATTCTGTACCTACTTTTAGGTGTTATATTCACTTTGGTGAATTTTATTCACAGGATGTAAGAAGAAACATTCATGTACTCCCAAATAGTTTAAATACTACATGGGCAGGCAGATTATAAATATATTTTTCATGTGATACTCTATATACCTTGCACATAAGCTGCATGCAATTTTCTCCCATAATACATGGTACGAGGAAACAGTTTGTGTTTTGAGTGGGAAAAATAAAGTCAGAGTGTCCCCTGAGGTCCTGGAAGATGGGTAGTCCTGTGACCTGCTGCGTCCTGAACTGTTATTTGGAGGAGCCCTCAGTGGAAGGATTGGTCTTCACAGCTGCTGAACCCTGCAGGCTGAGCTCCTGATATCGTTAGTCCTTCTCTCCTTCTTGATCCTCTCTCATTCCTTAAACAAAAAGTTTAAACACTAATAGCTTTTGAAAAGATTTACCCTTACAGTGCCTTTGCATTCACATGTAGTCACGCTTTTAAACAATGTAAAGCAAAAGTGCCAGCAGTTACAAGCTGCTATCTGAAAAGTGGAAAAAATAAAAAAAATAAAGAAAATTACAGTGTTGTCTGTACTGAAGAAAGAATGAATGATTTTGGGTTTTTTTGCTGTCACCTCTTAAACAAGTTTAGTGACTCTTGAAACTCTTTGGGCTATATCTTTGAGCAGTATTGTTTAATGCATCACACATTAAGGAACAAAACCTCATGTGAAAACACAGCTCCATTCAGATTATGCTTTTATGCATCAGAAAAATTATTTCAAAAGCTTTTGGAGTCCCTTCTGAGAATTAACTTGATTCCTACATCATTTTGCTCAGAAGTGCAATCAAAATCTCTTTAAGAAGAAGTCATGGTCTAATTGGCATGCTTAGAAATTCTTAATTGTGACTTGGAGATGACAGCGGATTTTAAGAATATGGTTTCAAAGAAAGAATTTTATCTTTTTTTCAAGAACTGTTATGATGGTTAGTTAGCTCCCTGAAAACTCCATGAAAACTTTAACAGCTCAACTTAAAACTTGAGGTTTTGGAGATTAAATTATTCTGTTGCACTGGAAGATAGAAATTACTAATATTTAACACAGCAGGTGTAAAAATCTTCTTTGCGTGTTCTTGAATGTTTCAGTGCATAGCCAGGTTTTTGGAAAAGATTCAGGTTCTTGTTCTCCATGAATAGTAGTTTTGAAAATAGGACTGAAAAACCTCAGTCTTCTGACTGTCCTAGTATCTCCATACACACTCATACACTTACTGTTATAATGGTGGTGATGCACAGAGAGTTTTATGATGCTATTTCAGGCATTTGTCTATCTGTGAAGTCAGATTTTCTTATCGCCATGGGAGACCTCCATCTCATACCTTCAGCTGTATGAAGGTCAGGCATCTTGTCTAAAAGAGCCAAGATCAGCTTTCTGTCTCGCCCTCAGGTGGGTGTCAGAGCACTTCCTCATGGTGAGCCATCCTTGCCTTCTTTCTGCCACTGTCCCCCCATGACCCAGAGTGAGCTGGAAGATCTTGCTGGGATAGGATGCCTTTCTATCAGCACTGAAAGTTCAATGACATGCATTTAACCCCATTAATCCAGATTTATTGCTTCACGTGTATCTGCTATAAACAGTTACAGAAATGTCTTAAGAAAAAAAAAGTAATAATTTGGTTCATCATTAAGGTGTTGGTTTTAAGTGCTATATTTACGTTTTGATTCAGACTGAAAGACGGTCCAATGGTCCATTGGAAAAGGAGTTTTCTCTGCTGTCATCTGACATAAACCAGAAATTCTTGTATTAAATACGGTAGCCTTCTTTTCATGATCCATGTTGCAAAATCAGATTGGCTTCACCCAATTCCCCCCAACCTACTTTTGTCTCATGGCTGTACCCATCCTTCTGAATCATGAGCTTCTGTCAGGGTTAGAGATCTAAAGGAAGTTGCACCTAAGTTTTCACAAAGACAGCTTAAAGTTGCAGGTGTATTACTCTAGAGTATACACTTTGTTTGCATGTCCCCTGAAACATTTCTTGTACATTCCTGTACAGGGAGTTTCAGCCTACTGTCAATAATAGGCAGGTTTGCTTACTTTTATAATCTTTCACAGCCCCCTTAGGAGTAGTTTAAATACTTGCCCAAGGGCCCACAGATGGATGGTTGAAAAAACCTGTCTAGTGTAAAACTGAAATTGTGTGACCTCAGTTTCACAGTTACACTGGGTTTTAGTTTTGATGCGAGTAGTTTTCAACAACATGAGTGAAGGGAAGACTTATTTGCATGGAATGCAGGCACAGGCAAGACAAATATATGTGGTAGGTCCTCAAAGATAATGGGTTTGCTTAATATATAAATGAAACATATAAATAAGTACATAAATATTGCAGATGAACAAGAAAAGGAGGAGACTTTGTGAACTATAAACCTTTAAGCAGGTAACATCTCACTGGAATGGCTGAGAAGTTTGATGTTTGTTGGAAGAAGACAAAAGGTGACAAATATTGTAGACAGAATGAAAGAGACATAGTGAAGCTTGTAAGATAAACTAAATTTATTATGTGGTATAAGCATCATAAATCTTAATGTTGGAAGGGACATTGAGAGTTTCTCATCCAGGCAGATTAATTTTTCCATTTGCATGTTTTTCTAACTTTTGTAAGGAAAAATGAATAATCATTTCAGTGTTCTTCACTTTTTAGAAAGCTTTTATATCTATCCTTTTAATTCTTCTGTATACTATCTATCTTCTTTTTCATTTTCTTCTTTTATTTAAAACTAAATACCACACTTTTCTATGTCCAAGATCCTTCACTACCTCTAATAAAAATGGCATTTCACAAATTCACAGGAGCTTTCTTACCCTAATTCTAAAAAGAATTCTATTTTCATCTGTTCTTTTCCAGTGAAATTAAGAATTTTCTCAAAAACCAGTATCCCTAAAGAAAGGGGAGGAATTTACAAGCTTTCATCTCTTTACAATTCTAATCAAAATAGTCATGAAGCTTATGAAACTTTGGAGGACATATAATGAAATATAGTGCTTTAGGGGTATGACTTCCTTTTTCAGTTTGCATGTAATTTTAGTAGGAGTCAAGAACAAAATCGCATAAGGAAATAGATGTATCAGATTAGAGGCTTTAAAACACCCTTTTCTGGGATCATAAACTCTTCCCAGCATTTCATTTATTGTTGTGTGTTAAATGTAGTAGTTCTTACTTGAGCAATACATGAGATTTTTGCAGGCAATTATTTCTGTTTGCTATCAATTAACACAGAATATATTTGATGTACTAAACATGAGGTGTATGCTGTGCCATAGGTGCTCTATATCATTGCAATAAGAAAGTTTTACTTATTGAGTTGCTCTGGTAAAAAGATCCAGGGTTATCAGCAATAACAGAAAATAAGCAGGAGAAAAAAGGGAGGTGTCTCACAAAGAATTGCAAGAAGGTACTTTCAGTCCCTGTAGGATTAAAATTAACATAGAGGTGCATACATAGTACTCCAAGGGTTTGTGAAGTTTGTCCCCCATGAATTTTTCCTACCTTTTAGAAGAAAGAAAGAAAGAAAATAATGGAAGATCACCAGCAACAGAATAAGATAATTCACGCATAAAGAACGTATCTTGGTATGACTTACTGGGGAGAAGTGAGGAAACTTTCAGGAAGCACTGGCAAGTTGCTCTTCCATAGCATGGAAAAGGAGGGTAAGGAGTATTGCCTTGAGTAAGTTTTCTGTCTTAAATCTACATTATTTTAATTCCTTTTGCTTTACCTTTCTAGGCCAGCAATGAAGCATTCAGTTATTGTCCCTTAAAGCAGTAAACCACAAGGCACAATGACAGGGAGAGCAGTTCCCAAAACTTACGGGTCCTCTTCAGAAATCAGGCTGTTCTATTCTAATTACAGCAAAATTCCTTAACATTTCCTACTTGTCTGAGAAGGAAGAACATTTTCTTCCTGGTCCCAAACATTAAACTGATCAGTTTAACTTGAGCACATAAACAGCCACCATGTTGGCCAATCAGTGCCCTGTGTCTTATACAAAGCTGGGTTTATTAGTGAGCAGCTTCCAATGTGTTGTGGAAAGGTTTAAAAGGAAAACAAAAAGCTACTTTTCGGATCCTGGTGCTAGAGAGGGAGGAAAGGAGAATGGGATAGGTGGGTGGGATGTCTGTCTTCTGGAAACAGGCAACTATCATAGCTTAATATAGAACATGTGGTGACAAACAAAAATTCAGGCAAGGAAGGTGATGGCCCAGGTCTGGAAAGACCACAGGAAATTAATGGAAGGTATGAATGATTTTAAAATGTGATGTTGAATCCATGTTCATTTCTGTCTGCTGCTGCTGTGTCTGGATCATACTACTAGCTGAAGAGGTATCTTCCTACTAACAGAAGAAAGCCTGGTGTGCCCTGTAATAATAATTTAGCTTCTTTTTCTCTGATACACTGCTTATATTCAGCAACCTTGGGCAGATTATATCTGAAGACTGGTCAATCTGATCAGATCCTTTACAGACTTCATTTATCTCACAAGCTGGAAAGAGAAAAAAAAGATCAAAAGGAATGAGCATGTTTAGACTTAAGAAGCATAGAACATATTTCCCTTCTCCTATTCAATATTACAAACCACAGCCACAATATTTTGTTTTCCAGCACCCTGCTGTAACTGTAATCTTTTAGCATCTGAATCAAATAAGTGATGCCAAAGGACTGTCACTCACCCTTTTTACTTTGTTTACCATTTCCTCTACTTTAGTCCTATGCCTGCCCCAGCGTGTAATATTGCAGGTGATAACCTCACCTCTCTGAACCCCACTTGCTGTCTACTACCCCATCTGTTGTTTCAGACTGTGAGGTGTAGACCTCTGGGAGGAATTTAATAGAAAGCTGGCCAGTAAGCAAGCTTCATTTCTGGGAAAGATCAAGAAAAAGATGTTAACATTTGAAACACTTTTCAATTAAAAAATAATATTTATTTTTTGCAGCAGCAAAATACAGATATTTTGAATTTCTGGTTAATTTTTAAAGGAAATATAAAACATTTGGTCGAATGCTACATTTTCTTAAAAATAGCAATACTGATGGAAAAGTGTTATCTAGATGAGTGGAGGGACCAAATCTAGCTGAGTGGAGGGAGCATTGGGGTATTGCTGTGCAGAATGGGAGTGTCCCACTTCCCACTATATTTGGAAAACTTGGGTTTGTTTTCTTTTTAGTGAAGAGTAAAAACTGAGCATTTGCATGAACTTTGAAGTTGCAAGAGGATTTTTTCTCTGAAAGTTGCATAAACAAGAACATTAAAACTAAGGTATGACTGCAAAAAAGAATTTGAATGTGGAGAGTCCTCAGGAGCTGACTGAGATGGTCAGCTGCTCTGGATAGCATGTAAAGAAATTCAGGCCTAGTGGTGGTAGCATTTCATCAGGTTTAAGAGACTGAAGCCTGTTTTCAAATCTAGGGAAGTCATGGTATTAAATGGTTTATGTGAAAAACAAATCCAATAAGCTCCAGAGATGCAGCAACTTGAAAATGTATTCAAATTACTTTAAATGTATTTAAATAAGCCATTGTCTTAAATATGCAGCAGAAGTGCTGGTTTTCATGGTGAGGTATATGTATTGAATAATTATTAGAAGAGAAAATCATTAAAGTAAGAATTTCTAAAGCACTTGGTATTGATGAAGGTCCAGAGGCACTGAAATTGCTGGAAAATTCTTCTATCATGTTCACTAGTTAGGCCAATGTGGAGTACTTTTAGATATCTCCTGTAGTTTTATCTGTTAGAGACAATATTTACGCATCATCAGTGCAAACACACAGCACACTTCCAGTAAAAACCTAATCTGAAGGAAGAACACTTCTGATTTTACCATTGTATTCTTTTGGTAAAGGCTGGAAAATTACAATAATTTAAACAATTAGCAAGCTGATTTGAGCTTCTTCAAAATTAAATAAAAGCAAACCCTGGTTTTGGATATGAAAATTTCTATTAAGCTTTTTCTGTTTGTTTCTCTTTTTTATTTTTTTTCCTCCTCATGGTCCTATTAAGTCTTTGGTCAAGGTTCTTAACAGACGTACCAAAATATGGCTTTGCACAAGTCCAGGCAGATGACATCAACTGCTCTGCCCCTGTCCATCAGTTCCGTAGCCCCATCATAGAAGGCCACCAAATTGGTCAGGCAGGATTTCCCCTTAGTGAAGCCATGCTGGCTGTCACCAAGCACCTTGTT
The DNA here is from genome assembly GCA_034783455.1 of Micropsitta finschii. Classification (NCBI taxonomy): domain Eukaryota; kingdom Metazoa; phylum Chordata; class Aves; order Psittaciformes; family Psittacidae; genus Micropsitta; species Micropsitta finschii. The sequence continues at coordinate 3,024 of JAVHNF010076321.1, read as the reverse complement.
GTTTTCCATGTGCCTTAGCATGCCTTCCAGGAGAATCTGCTCCAAGATTTTGCCAGGCACAGAGGTGACAGTGACTGGTCTGTAATTCCCCGGGTCATCCATTTCCCCCTTCTTGAAAATGGGGTTTATATTTTCCCTTTTCCTATTAAAAAATAGTGATCTATCAAGAATTTGTTATTGTTACTTGCATTTGTTTTGGTGATGTCTTTGCTAGGATATCACCCACAAGCCCCAATGTCAGTCTCTGTGCAAACCTTGGGAAAATACACAATCCTTGATTCAGAAGTCAGATGTAAAATGGTGGTTCTAATTTGGTGGGGTGTGTTTCAACAGTAACCAAAATCATTCATGTATGTAAAGTAGAGTGGGTGCTCTTTCTTTCCCAGCTTCAAGTTGGAGCTGTTTAGAAACATTCAGGTTATTTGGATCATGACTGTTAACCTGTACTTTTGCTTCGCCTAAGCAGAGGGTAGGAAATTTGCAGAATTCCCTGCAAAAAGGAGTTTATAGCAGGGATGGGAGTTGGAAGATGGCAGTTCAGAGGCAGCAGTGTGAAGCTGCAAAGAGGAAGGCCAAAATCTGCAAAAGATGTTAACAAAGCTCAGGTTAATGTGTTCTTAGTCCCAAGTTGGTGACTGGTCAATGTTGTCCCTATTGCTCAGTATAAAATCTGTATCTTTTGTATAAGATGTTCATGGTATGGTAGATTGAAATGATAATTTACTTTGTATGGCAGCACTGTTCTTTAAGCCATAAAAAGCCCTTTCAGTCTCAGTTCCACACCGGCCAAGGCAACAGCGGAAGGAATGCCAGTTCTATTGGAATAGGTTTTATATAAATAGACTTTTCTGATTTAGAGCAGAATTTCACCCCCACTCCCACCCCCGAGAAAGAAAAATACTCCTTTAGCATATTTTAGCCAGTCTAGAAAACTAATACCAAAGATTTGTGCATTTTGTTGGGTTGACCTGTGTGGCTACTGGATCCAGTTAGATCTGAACTACTCCAGTGTATGTCCCTGAAGTCCTTGTTCTCTTGAACTGAATATTTGTCCGCTTCCGTGGTAAGACCCGATTTGCAGTTGGTTGGGGGTAGGATTGTGGACATTCCTTTTGATGGCAGTGCTAGTACTGGTTCTGCAATGCCTTCTTCAGCCCTGGTAGAACTGCATGGCTGCATGGAGAGCTGCATCAGGAAAATTGCTTGGATTTTCTTTTTTTGTTTTTTCCCTTTTTTTTTTTCTTTCCTGCCAGCTTATTTTTGTCTCTTAAATTATGTAATTATTCCATAACTTGAGTTTTCTGCTTGGATTCTGTCCCAGACAATTGTTAAGATTCAGTAGCTATGAGGAACATAGAAACAGCCATTTTCCTGTAATATGTGCACTGTAGCACGGTAAATGGAGAAAATCGCATCAGTCTTTTGTGGCTTGGGGGTGGGATGTGGGAGTGTGCCTTATTAGACATCTCCCCAAAGAGTGCAAATTGTATGTAGGTACTCTGAGCTATCTATAGTGAACAGCATTTGGAGCTATTGCTTTGTGTGGACATGCTGAGTCATTTCAGAAAGAAATGCTTCTAAAATACTGAACAGCAGACATCCAGGTCGCTGGTGTCCTGTGGCCCTTTTGACTAATTTTCAAACATAATCTCAGACCTATATTCTTTTCTTGTTTGTATTTAGATTATTCTTCTGCACATTCTTTGTGCATAGAATAAACGACTTCTGCTTCCTTGGAGCTTTCTTAGTGGCTTCCCATGTAATCCTAATTACGGACATTCCCTTGTAATGTCTTCCAAGATGAGCCTGTGAAAAACAGGCTATTTTGCAGTGCCTAGTCAATAAGCTAGATGCAGTATTGTATCAAACTTCAGTAAGTTGCCACAGCAAGGATGCTGGCCTTCAAGGATACTCAAATGCCTGTGGTCCAGCCATCGCAGGGAGTCAGAGCATTCCATACTGAGTTACATATGAACGTTGCCTTTCAACATCTGATTTTTTCAGATCATGTCATGAGGCAGAACTGTAGCTTACTGAATTTCCTTTCATGGGGATTTTGTTAGGCTCTTAAACCGTGAGTCTCTCCTGTGTTACAGCTTGTACCGTGACTTCCTTGTATCTTTCAGATAAAGAGAAGGAGAAGATAAAGCTTGAGGAAGATGAGGCAGCAGCTGCCAGCACTATGGCAGTCTCAGCTTCCCTTATGCCACCCATTTGGGACAAAACTATTCCTTACGATGGCGAGTCTTTCCACCTGGAGTACATGGATCTGGATGAGTTCCTGCTGGAGAATGGAATTCCTTCCAGCCCTACTCACCTGGATTTGAACCAGAATCCACTCTTGCCTGTGGCTGAGCTGGAAGGAAAGGAGTCTGCCAGTGCTTCCACTGGTTCTCCTGCATCATCCTCTTCCACTGCAGTTTACCAGCAGTCTGAAGCAGCCTCCAGCACAGGTAGATGGAATAATATGGGGTTGTGAGGGACTTTTGTTGTTCTTCTATTAAAAGGTGCCTCTTTAGATCAAAGAGGAGACGTGCTAACCTGTCAGGGGTAGCTGTGGCAGGTTAATAAGCACAAACACACTCAATCTAGAGCCTTAGTCTGTGTGTCAGTTTGTGAAGATGCTGCCTGTCCTCTTCTTCCCCTTTCCCTTTCCTGAAAAAGATGACTGGAGTGTCTCCGTGTGCAGTTTGTCTCTCTCTTTAAATTAGAAGAGCTGAACCACCAACACAAAGTATTTGCTTTCCTGGTATTGCTAGCGTAGTGAGAAGTTAGACATGTTGAGAAAACAGTTTCTCGGGTTATTTTACAACAGATTTGATAGGTTTTGACAAGTCATTTGGGCTACCTTGGTGATTTGTTCTGCTGCTTTGGTGAACTAACTTAATGTACTTCAAATAACAATGCTTAACAGAAAAACAATGAAGCAGGTTTTCATGCTAGCCTGTGAAGTGTGAGAAGAGACACTTGGAAAAGGTGTTAATGATGTTCTGTAGTGCTTTGAAGTAGGAACTGAGGAATACA
>JAVHNF010076316.1:0-13235 GCA_034783455.1 Micropsitta finschii | reverse complement strand
AGCGGCTTAAGAATGGAGAAACCCAGGTTAGAAATGGCCAAAAACTGCTGAAAGATTGTTACAGATGTGCAAAACTTAATGCGTAAGTGAAGATTTTATTTAGCCCAGTATACAACCAGCAGCGAAAAAGAGGATTCTCCAGTTGTTGTTTTTATGGCCATACAGGGATAACAGAAATCTGGTGTCCAGAAAAGTGAACACAGGGGACTCGCAAACCTGTACAATGCAATGTTAGCAAATGCAAAGTTTTCCTTTCCTATGGCAATTTTCCTTCATGGAAACATTAAATAATTGCTGACAATTTAAACCCTGAGCTGGTATGTGACCTACTGATGAAAGCCACAGCTCTCAGAGCTCGTGATACAGTGACATTTTTCATTCTTCACCTCATCTATTACTGTACAACATGGATAATAAGGAAAGAGATGAGACCTTAGCACTGACTCTGTCATTTCAGTTTTTCAGTTAATTGCAAATAAGGCTGTGTTGCTCTTAAATACCCAGAATTTCTATAGTATATTGCTATTAGAAACTGTATTTTATTATAGCATTTCCCTAACATACAACAATCCTGCCTCAAAAAGTAATTATTTTCTGTCTGAATGAAAATAAAATGCTGGAATGCTTGGAATTATGTTTTGCCTAAACAGAACATCTTGAAAAATGTTCCTTTATAAAGCTGTTGCTTGTTTCTTCTATTTTTCCCTCTCCTGGAGAGTGAGATTTTCATTACAAGTGGCACATGTTGTAATAAGTCATATCTGCTCTACAAGTATCTGTGCTAACCATAAACATGACCCAAGGCACATTAGTCAGCCAGAAAGAGCTTGTCAGATAAAGCCTGTCTGCAGCAGGACAGAAGATGCTTATTGGAATTAAGTGAGTGTCAGGGATGGTCCCTTCTGCCAGTGCCACTGCTCCTCCAAAGGCATGTTAATTAAATAAGATGCAAAGAAAATAAGTAAGTCTGTCATGCTCTTTGTTCAGAATCCAGGGAGAGGTTACAGGCAATGACTGAACTGGTTTCCGAAAGCTTTGGTTTGGTTTTGGTTTAGATTTTGGTTTTAAATAAATTGTTTAATAGATATCAGCTTCCTTGAAATTAATCTTAAAGGATAATTTAACTTTCTCCTTTTACCTTTGTCCTCCTTTGTTTTATTACATGTATCAATGTATCAGCTGTTCCGAATATATCCATCTCTCACAAATAATTGTGGCTCTGCAGCTCAGGGAGAAAGAGCTTTCTGATCCCATGGGATTTAAAGCAAAAGAGTATACTTGTACTCAAACTGATTAGAATTTCTATAACGGTTAAGTGCAGATGCACACATTTTTCATAGCTAAAGGCACTCAGATTTTGATCTACCTGACCAGAGACAAATTATTGTAGCTGAAGCTGATGGTGACACAGTGATCAACAAAGTCCTGGAGTTTCACTGTTAATGTTACAGCATCCATTAGAATCAGCTTGCTGGAGGCTCACCTGTAAGGATGCAGAGGCTATTGCTGTGTCTGGCTCAAACTGCATCTAATTCTGATTTATCTATTTTAATGCAAATTCTTATGTAACCCTTAAATCTAGTACCAATCACTGGACCATCCATCTATGAAAGGATCATTGTCCAGAGGATGGCCAGAGTATGATCAGGGACTGGAGCACCTCCCATATGAAGGTAGGCTGAGAAAGTTGGGGCTATTCAGCCTGGAGAAGAGAAGGCTGCGTGGAGACCTCATAGCAGCCTTCCAGTATCTGAAGGGGGCCTACAAGGATGCTGGGGATGGACAACAGGGACTGTAGTGATAGGAAAAGGAGCAATGGGTTTAAACTTAAACAGGAGAAGTTCAGGTTAGATATAAGGAGGAAGTTCTTTACTGTGAGTGGTGAGGCACTGGAATGGGTTGCCTAAAGAAGTTGTGAATGCTCCATCCCTGGAGATGTTCAAGACCAGGTTGGACAGAGCCTTGGGCGACATTGTTTAGTGTGAGGCGGTCCTGCTTATGGCAGGGGGTTGGAACTGGACGATCTTAAAGTCCTTTCCAACCCAAACCAAACTGGAGTTCTATGGAAAAGAAAAACATACCACACAGATGAACGCAGGCTTCAGTCAATATGACTCAATTTACTTCTGGTAAGATACTATTGAAATGGGATCCCTGAAGAATACCATAAAGACAGACTATAATACTGACACTCTCTCCAACCCTCATTACTGCCCTGAACAATGCCCTATTTTACTTATACCTGGATCCAGCCTTGAATCCCAAACCAGTACGTTCCCTTATCTTGCTGGAGAGCATTAACTTATTTTATTTTTACTTTTTTCCATATTACCTCACACCACAGACATCTGTAGGTTTTAAAAATTTTAGAGCATTTTGAGTACATCGTTTCTTTTGAACAAATTTGCATAACTAAAAGCAAACAAGTGATATAAAAATGCATTTGTGTGATCATCATTTTAAGGGGTTGACTAAAACCTTTTTAGGGAGACAATTAGAAATGCAGAGGGAGTGTGGCTGATTTATGTGTATGACAGATTCACTAACTACTCTGTCTTGGTATATTCTGAGCTCTCCGTTCTCATCACCAACTGGTAAACACCCCATTAAATATTTCTCTTTTGACCTGTACACTTATATTTCATTAGCATACATTACACATGGGCCAATATTGGAGCAATTTATCCAAACTCAAGTTCTGTTGGTGAAGTTGGTTTTGAGTGTGGAAAGTTGCATGCAAAATTAGAAGCCAAAGATAGAAATAAGGTCCTTAAACTACCCAGAGCATAGTCGTGGTTTCTAAATAATTCAGATTATTTAACCTGAAACTATTCACCTAAAATTTTTACACGTGTGATACAGTGAAAAACAATGCAGAACAACAAACTATGTTAACTGTGTAGGACCCATAATGGCAAAGGAATATAGTATGTGCACTGTCTGCCCTTCCCTGTAATGGTCTGTCTCTCTCTAGCTTTTCTTCCCAGCTTAAATGTTTCGAACAAGCAACTTCTTAGCTGCCTCCCTCTTAGAACCATCCTCTTCAGAGAAACCTGAAATTAATTGACCGTATGCTTATTAGTTATTAAGGTCCTTTTTCCATTTCTCATTTTGTGATTTCTCACCCATAATTAATTACTCTAGTTGTACAGACCAAGGCATTTCCTCACAGCACTAACAGTGATGCAATTTACTAAATTCAACAGCTTTTATTTCTGGTAAAAATAAAAGTTTTTACTTAATTGCTATGACAGCATTCATCAGCTGTTCTGAGATGTGCACTGTCTTCTTGCACAGGCACCATGGGTGCTGAGGTGCTGTGAAGTTGTAATTCTCTTTGAAGCTATGTGGAATAACAACAATAATTTCCAAGAGGAGCCACAGCATTTTTCTTACTCGGTGAAGAACATGCTGCTAAGGCAAGATACTGTCATTACCATCAGAGACTTCTGAACTAGGACTTGTGCTTGCAACTTTCACTTCCTTCGATAAAAGAGGGGATGGTATTAAAGAGAACTAGCAGTAGCATGAGCTTGGAATATACGGCAGGCCTTATCCTCTGCCCACTGGTTAGAAATCATACAGTATATCTTATGAGAAGGAAAAGCATTTTGATTTAAGGTAACAACTGCGTAATACATATGTCCAAGTTCTTATGTTAGCTGCAGAAGAAACAAGTTTGCACATAAGCCAGTATGTGTATCTACCTAAAGCCAGAAGTGAACACTCACACCTTCACCTTGCTAGTGTGAGTTGAGTCAGCAGTCCAACTTCAGGAGATGTTTTGGATCTAAACTTGCTAATGGATCAGTAAAGTTGCCAGTTAAGTTCATCACTTAAACAGTGGCTAATCCTTTTTTAAAGATCTCATGGAAAAATACATCTTAAAGAAGGGAAGAAACAGTTAAATGAGTAATTATTTTCACAACAGGTGAAATAAGCATAAAAACCTATTCCTTCTCTTCTTCCCCTCCCAAATAATTTCTGCAAAGAAACAAACTCCACACTTTACACTTACACAGTCTGATAAACTTTAAGAGGACTCCCCACAGGCAGACACTGAAGTACTAATAACAGCAGCACAGAACACAGCAGCTGTGAGCACACTTATCCCCTAGCAGCTCATCTTTCTATTTGCCTGGGCTCTGGGAATAGTCGCCTCTGACACTGCCAAAGGTAAACCATATTTAGAGGACGGGAATAACAATTGTAACATTCAGTATGTCACCAGAGTCCTTTATCCTTTTATTATTCCTAGTTAGCCTGTCAGGAAACATTTGCTACATACAATAGTGAAGAAGCATGGCACCAAGTGAATAACCTGAGACTAATCCTAACCAACCTCAATTCATTATTTCACCCGGGTTCTTATAGGATGGGTTTCTAACAGAAGGAGCAAAAAGGATATTTCAATATTCTTTCATCCTTCCTTGTGGTTAGGTTCTGTCTCCTACAATCCTATTATCAACAATCCTGATGGAAGTGAATCTGTACTCCTCCCATTTAAGGATGTGGCCCAAGACAGCTCAGTCCAGACTGTCACCTTGCATCGACTGCATTTTTTTTCCACAGGCTTTTCAGCGCAAGGATTTTTATTTTAGTTGCTATACTCTGATCTCAATTCAGATTAGGTTTAAAAGCCTAATGATCAACAATGAATCAAGTTTACTTCCAATTATAAATCTGACTGTATTCAGTGTGCAGCAGCTCTTAAGGAAAAAAGAGCTTTCATAGAAGACCTGACTTCTTTTCTTTTTCTTTCATAAACACATCAACTTAAGACAGACCATTCCAAAACTCCCGTTTCATTTAGCTGTCATTGACTTCTTCGCAGAGTTCAGTGCTGAAAAGCACACATCACATTGCCTCAGAAATCAGGGAAAGATTTAGAAGTAAAGCTAAGAGGCATACAGTAGGGAGGGGCTCACAGATGATAGGTGTATTACAATGTATTTTTATCTCTGGGTAAAGGAATATTCTCACTAATATTGATAAGAATTGGATACACATATCCAGAGGCAGAAGCACACATTTGTTTGCTTATAAATCATTTTTAAAACCAGGAAACACATCTGTCAGTATTGTTCTCACAGACTTCTTAGATTCAAAGTGATATGATGATGACCAGAGTGCCCTGACTGGGAAATAATTTCTGTTTCAGGGAGCTCATTTCTTTGAAGCAAACAACCCAAAAGTTCATGAGGCTCACTAGAAATGTATAATAATTTATTACATATAGACATGTCTGTGCTCTGAAGTGTATGAGACATGGGATGAAATCCTGGACCTATTCAAGTTAATAAACAGAACTGCCACACTTTAAAAGGGTGTTAGCCTCTATAATTTGCTGTCTAAGAGCAGATATTGGACCCTGGAAAAGTTTAATTTGAACTTCAGATTAAAATCAGTTTACATCAAACTAAAAACCTTTCACTGATTTTAGGACTCACTTGACTGAGTTAAAGCAACTGCATTACAACACATCTCCAGAGATGTCAGTGGATAATATTTATTTAAACATTGAATAAAAAGTAATAATAAAAAAGCCATGGCAAAACCACCCAGAAGCAACAATAAAGCTCCGACAGACACAGGACAAACAACAAATGAGAAAAAGAAAAAGTAAAACAATTAAAAATCTTCAGGGAAATAGAAATGGAATCCTCGGCTTATAGGAGCTCATGATTAAAAAGCACACTAACAGTGCCCTTTAAGTGTACAAGCTTTCTATACTGAAGAATATAGTCTGGTTGAAATTAGTATAAATCTCACAGTGTATTAAAGCATCAGAAGATGAGGGTAGCTATGGTAATTCTAGCACTTTATTAAACACCAGACAAATTGAAGAGTACATTTCCTGCTTTCTGAAAGAAATGAATGATATCTTCTGATTGGGGAATGCTAAGGGCAAAGGAAGCCGGCTGAAATGGCTTAAAACAGTACCGCAGTACATTTATCAGGATATTTAGTGTGGCTTTTCATGGGAAAATGGTGGAAAGAGAAAGGGGGGGAGTGATTTCTATTGCTAAAATTAATTTTATTGCAGTGCTAACTAACCCTTTTCCCTCCTGGAATCACACGCAAATAAAGAAATATGACTGGGAATGCTCTTCCTCTTTGTGGTTTTTCAGCACTCATTTCTGTTTTCAGCAGCACAGTGCTAGATCTGGGCTGTGCACTGCACCATTCCTCTGCCCAAGTTACAGCATGGAAAACAGATACATAAAGAACAAAGAATCCGATTAAGAAAAGTACATTTATATTTTGACTGTGTTTTATTTTTTACATAAAACATCTTGAAAAAAGTTTTATGGTTTAGCATTTATGAATGACTAGATTTTAAGAGAATTGTAATATTTTTTTAGGGTATTTCAGCTCTATGAGTTATTTCTTGTAGATTCAGATAATGACATTATAAATCTTTCTGTGGAGGCAATTACTAAGGCAGAAATGGCCTATTCCCCATTGGCTTTTAGGCTCAGCTTACTGACATATTACAAGCAGGCTTACCATGGTCATTAAAAACTGATCTGGGATTTATTGTACCTCTTTAAACTCTCAGTACTTTGAAAAGTATTGAACAGAAAGGAATACAAGGTGAAGTTACAAAGAGATCCAACGAAGCAATCAGGAGAAAAATAGGCTTAATTTATCCCAGCAAGGCCCACCAGAAGCACCACAAAAATATTTGAAATTGAGCTTTGAGTCCTTAATAGAGATCACTCGCAAGAGCTATTAATCATATCAAATGGAAACACTTTTAAACAGAGGGTTTGGGAACATAAAGGACATCAACACCAGATTACAGGGCAGAAAACAAAGCCAAGATTTTAAGACTGCCAGTAATGACAAAATAGCTGCCCAATGCGGTAGACAAGAATGAAAAAAATTCAGCTACAGCAACTTTTGTCACCTAGATCCCAGTCACCCGCAGTGCAAGCAGGAATTTAATCTATACCTTGTCTCAACATCAGACCTCAGATCGCTGCACCGTAGTCGGTTTTCAGGGTAATCTCTGGTGGCCAGCAGTAGGGCAGGCATTTGAACAAATGCCTGAGAGCACACATGCACCATCACCCTGTGCAAATGGAGCTAAAAGGCGGCCAGAATAAGAGAAACACTAACTACCACTGGATTTGAGCAGGACTGGCGTACTCAATAGCAGGCAAAGGTCAGTGGCAAAATTTCTGTTTCATCACCTGCCAGTTAACCTTCAGTTCTAGGTTGCCAATGACAGAAGCTGTATCTTCAGAACAGCTACAGCCCCAAACAGCATGTTCCACTGGGACATACCCTGGGGTAGAGGGTTTGGAGCATTTGGGAGATTTCCTGATGTAGTGCATACCTTCCATTTGTTGTTGCTATTGTCCCAAGCTTAAAGCTGCCTTCATAGGAATGAGCTGCTGCTCGGGGGAGCTACTTTGTGTCTGCATTTTATATTCTCCTACAGTCATCTCCAAGAATTCCATTCATTTTAAGAAAGAAACCCACCAAGGCTGACTGATGTTTTAGGGTGTTATACAACTTTACAGAAAACAACCATTATCTGTACTCTGCTGTAAGCAAATAACCAACACCCCAAAATTGCCTGAAAAAAAGAATACAGCTTCACAGTCTGGTTGGGCTTTTTTCTAGAGCACTGCCTTTGGCTTTAGTTCATGAAATTAGATGACAATTTGGTTACCCTTCCAGAAAACTGTGAATGAGCATCAAATTTGCAATGGATAATGGTTCAGTGCCTTTCTGAAAGCCACACTACAGATGTTTGAAGGCTGTTACTCTAGGAACTAAGTGTCACTTATGCCTTGTAAGTCGTCTTTTGCTTTGTCAAGATGATTCTGACAGGCACATACATATTCTAATGTTGTACAGTATGTTAGGTTGGTCAACATTCATTTTAAATACATGTTTTAACATACTATTCATTTCAAGCCTGATATCAGATTATTACAGGTAGTCAAAAAACACAGCCTTTTTGTCAAGTTTGCATTTTCCAGTGAGATTTGTCACTCTAAAATTCTCTTTACTTTTCGCCAGGAATAAACTGAACTATATTTGAAAATAATGGCTTTAATTATAATTGGCATATCTGAGCCTACAGCTAGTGCCAGTCACTTTACTAAGTGACATTACTTATGACACTGGCAAGATCAGAGTCTTTTATCACTTTTTTTTTTTTTTAATTATTAATAGGAGACAAATTTCCAACCTTCTCTAATATCTGATTATCTCTGGATAACTGGAGGCAGGTAAAGATAGAGGAGCACATCCATAACTGGGCCCCCACTAGTAATCCCTGAAAATCCATGGTATTCAGAGGGCAGAATCTGCTCAAGATGAGCAGAAATTAGAAGATTTACATCCTCTTTGACTAAAGCCATCAGAAGATTGCTGTATATAAATCAGGGGTGAGAAAACCTACGCCCCAGAACTAGGCACAGCCCATGACCTCAACTCATATTTTTGGTGCGTGTTAGCATACAATCCACAAGAAGTGCCTGACAGATCTATTCATCACTGCTAAAATTAGGAATAAATATTTGCTAGTAGAAATGGCATAGTACTGCATCAGAGCCCAAAGACTAGGAGGTGAAGACTAGCAAGAGAGAGAAAGGAAAAGACTGGTAGGGGCTGAGTTCCTCTGGGCTGCACCAGCCTGGGTGCAGCACCCAGAGGATGGGCAAGATGAGGATGCAGCATTACATTCTCCTGTCTCTCCTCTTGCTCCTCACATATTTGCTTTGTATATACAGCCCAGCTTTGGTTCACATTCAGTACTTATCTAGCAAAACTAAAGAGGTTTGTGTATTCATCAGGAAAGAATAGTAACAGTGCAGGCTTGTTCCAAGATAAGCAAATTCACCTTTCACTACAGAAAAAGGGAGGCCAATAGATCCAACTGCAGAATATGGTGCCACACATGTAGAATCTGCCTCCACATACAAAGAATTTGTCTAAAATACTTTTTCCATTAAGACAAAGCTCATTCGGACCCGCTCTTCCTTCTTGGAACACACACAGCATTGATTTACACTTTAGTAGTAATAACTTCAGCTATTAGAGTGCTGTTAGTATCCTTTTCAAATTGGCTTCAGGCATTTGGGGAGTCATTGTCAGGCCATCTAGAATGTAGATAAAGGGATCCTATGGCAGAAAAATATTCTTTATAAACTCCAGTCTATGGATGATGATATATTTCCCATAACTCTGGCATTGTGAGCATTCCGATAACGTGGACAAAGTGTTCCAGAATATATATTGCTTCACCAGCCCCCTTATTATTCAAAACACAGGCAGAGTGAATCTCCTTCATAGTCCAGGAGATCCACAGTGAATTTTGCTGTTAGAGAAGACCTTAATCACCTGGTGATTATTTTGACTGCTAGTACAAATACTATCCTGGGCCTAAGCCTGGTGTTTGAATGTTTATGTATGAATCTCTAAATTCCTTTAGCACCCTTAGCTTGGTAATACTACGCTGCAGAACAAATTGTTTTGGGGTTTTTTAATTATTATTTTTTAAAATGTAATGTCCATAAAAATCTAGAAGCACTGACTTTATCAGAGGAGTCATTCTACTTTAAGACAACATACTTCACTGACAGGTCCAACTCCTCATATTCCAGAAATGAGTGAATAGTCCTTTAACATGCTTAATTCTGCAATCAACCATTTGAGAATTACCCTGCTGATAGCTGTTGAAATATTCTAGCGGATTGGCAAGGTCAAAATGCCAGGGACTATATCAATATTAAAGTACAGATTACAGCTTCGATTTTTAGATTTACTTAAACTTAATGGTGTAAAATCAGCTGCAAAATCTGACAGCGAAACCCAACTCCATTCTCTAGCTTGTATACTCAAGAGTGGTTAAAATTCTGGATGGTTTCCTTCAACTGCTTTCAAATAAGTATCACAAGGATTTCTTCTTAAGAAGAGCACCAGATTAATACACAAGATTATATCATGACAGCTGCTGAAGATTCTCACACTTGTACACCTTTTAAATTTTTCCTAATAATTTTTAGTTGTTGCCCCAAATATTTAATCACAAGATGTCCTACCTGAGACCTGGGTGTGGAAGTCAGCAGCTACATACACAGCCAGAAGCAGCTTCTCTGTCACTAAGGATGCATACAGAAGTATTCCTCCCCTTTCCAAGTTCCTCAGAGTGTTGGCTCTTCTCTGCTTGGCTTGCCTGAAGAACCTGTGGGAACAATGGAACATACTGCTCAGAGCTCAATTCAAGTTAATACTTCTGGCAGTCCTCGCATAGAACAGCCCTGGGGAGCATAGTCTCAGAAAACTAGAAAAAAGGCCCGTCTAAGCATTAATCACACTCTTCCATGATCGGGTGGAATCCAATACATGTTATATGAGATAACTGGGCAGCTTCAGAAGTAAAATCTCAAAAGTAAGTGCTCTAAACACACAGGACAAATCAGAGACAGAAAGCACACCTAATTGTGTATTCCTTTACTTTCTCCACACACACAATCTTCCACCATCTTCCTTCCATTGTGATGACAGACAGCTGATATCAAGAGTATATTGAAAAAATTCCATGATTATTTTTTAGTCCATGCAAGCAAGCATATTTCAAAGATGGTGAAAAATAATGAATAATTTGAGGTTTGGGAGTTACCATTTGGAATGTCTATCTAAACGGACCTTTTCTTCCTCATTAAGTGCATATAGAGCAAAGTGAACTGAAATGTTCATAAGTTTCTTACTGTAAACTACATAACTTATTGATTTTGATGGCACACCAAAAGAGTTCTGTCACTTAAGCAAACTTTAAAGCTCCTACTAATCTAATCTTGGGAGTATGTTACAGTTCTCAAGCATCAACTCGTACCTTCCCCAAGTGAACTAGATGACCTCCAGAAGTCCCTTCCAACCTAAATTATTCTAGGATTCTATAAGCATTTTGAACCATCATTTTCTGTGCTACATCGCTGGTGTTAAGAATGCCATTTAGCATGCTCAGAAATGAACTATGCAGCAACCAAGATGCAGTTAGAAGAATGCAATTTAAAACACATTTTCTTCACAGATAATGCAATATGTGGTTTTCTCAGAAGTAACTCTCATGGCCTATTCCAGTCACAACCCTTATTTATAGGTGGTGATGGAATGAATGAAACCTGCTGCTCCATAGTGGGAAATTTTTGTGATGCAATGACTGAAGCAGCCATCACAGAAAATTAGGTTCCTGTATGATTGTGCATGAAAACAACTTGAGGATTTTCTCTGTACTATGTGATTTACAGTAGAGAAATATTTCACGCTGCTACACAGTGGGCCCAGATTGAATCTTTGATGGAACAGCGGTAATTCTGAAGGAGTGCAATGTGTCAGCCTACCACCTGACAAGAGTTAAGGTGGGAGAAAGAGCACCTCTTGAGAATTTGCCCTTTTCCAGCAGATTGACACAAATGCTACTGAATCAAATTCAGGTCCAAGCATCGCAGTACCTGTCTCCAACATTTATATCAGGAACTCTGGGGAAACGAAAGAAACAGCAAACAGTGAATAAGGATACTCAACCTCCAGGAGCAAGTGTTCTGGGAAGTTCTAAAGACAGTAGTTACAGATGAACCTGTCACTGGTGGAATGAACCTCCCTGAATTGCTAGCACAGAAAGATCAGGTGCACAAATTTTTTGGTGGGAAAATGGAATGCTCACACTCCAAAGCTAATAAAAGATTCCAACTCTCCAGGCAAAGTCCAAGGTATGCAGTAAGAAAACCCATGGTACAAAATGAGATACAAACATCAGCTATAAGAAGAAATCACTCTAATTTAGTGAAAGGAAGTCCAAGTGAAGTTTTATGGTGCTAACTTTTGAACTTGCTTCAGCTCAAAAGGTAGAGAAAGCCATTGGCAGATGTCCTCAGAATGGCCTACGTATTTATCACCTTTTTGGGGGTGGGTTGCAGCATGAAGACAGTTTCACCACAAAGTTATTGTCCTTGATAAGAAAGGTTAGAAAATATCTGGATAACTTGGATCTTTTCAGTTCAACTGCCTGCTTTGCAGTCCTTTCTACCCCATCCCCTGTTATTTAAAAGACTAAAGCTTAGTAGTATTAATAGTTATTCTTGAAAAATATTGAAGAATGGGTGAAAAGACAAAACAGAAGTCTAAGAAATGGGAAAACCAACTAACTCGGAGATCATAAAGGAGTTTCTTCTAAAATTCTGGTAAATCTCTGCAACAAATTATCTGTATTTTGCAATGACAACATGCTGGAGAGCTGGACATTTTGTTCTTGAAGACTGAATGTTGAACCAATTTACTTTTCTTCTACAAGGATGGAGATTTTGTGGACAGAAAGCAATAGGTGTCATTAACTTTCTGATTGCTGTAAAAGATCTTGTAAAGCTAAGGAAACATTGTTCAGATAAAACAATACTAGGGTGAATAGAAAATCAGTTTCAAAACTGTTACTTAGAGTATTTAGCAAAGGTTCATGGCAAGAATGGAAGGCTGTATGAAGTGAGGCTCCACAGGGGACTGGGGTTGGTACTATTCAATATTTTCATTAGTGACCTCATTGACAGAATAGATTATGCTTATTACATCTGCAGACAGCATCAAATTGTGAGCATGCTGGAAGACAAGATCAGAATTCAAAATGATCATGACAACTCAGACATGGTCTGAAAAAACAGGATGCTGCTCAAAAGGGACAAACTTTACGTTCGCAGCAACATTCAACAGTATATAATGAGGGAATAACTATCTAAGTAACATGCCTATACAATAATTCAGGTATTATAATGGATTGTGTATAGCTCCTATCAAAGTTGGACCTCTGATGGGAAAGAACAGGCAAGAACCAGACCCATATACTTCTGCTGCCTGAAGCTTTAGCTGACAGAAAAAAGTCATACGCAAATACTACTAGATTATTAAAATAACCTTTCATGTTCTGCTCAGAAATCCTTATAGGTGCAGATATCCAAAGTTTAATGTTTCTGCAGAGGTGCAAGGCTACTGGAGAGATGCTTTTAGTACCAAGTCATGGTTTTGAATTGCTGATATGAAGAGCTGCTGACAGGAAGAATTTTATCTCTCTAATTCCAAACCATGGGTTACTTTACAAAGAAGGTGACTAAACTGGGAGGAGTGGCTGACACACCAGAAGGCTGCGCTGCCATCCAGCGAGACCTGGACAGGCTGGAGAGTTGGGCAGGGAGAAACTTGATGAAATTCAACAAGGGCAAGTG